>PVIW01005366.1:0-108261 GCA_004026585.1 Noctilio leporinus
GGGATTTACTTTGGGGGGAATGGGTGGGTGGGGAGGGGGACAGAGAGGAGCAAAAAGGGGATGGATGTAATACAGCAACAATAAAATAAAAAATGTTGCATTGGTGACATAACTGTATCAGTCTCTTAAAATTTTTTTATTGAATTTACTGAGGTGACATTGGTTAATAAAACTATATGGGTTTCAGGTGTACAATTCTATAATACATCGTCTTTATATTGCACTGCATGTTCATCACCCCAAGTTAAGTCTCCTTCTATCACCATTTATTTCTCCTTTACCCTAGAAGCTACCTCTCCTACCTCATTTGCCCTTGATAATCACCATGCTGTTGTCTGTGTCTGAGGGTTTCTTTCTTTTCTTTTCTTGCTCTTTCTTTCTTTCTTTTTTTCTTTCTTTCTTCTTCTTTTTCTTGGCTAATTGGATCAATCTTAAACATTGAGTTCTAGGATCAAAGTTATTTAGAGCATGTTTAAAGTGAATCTTGTAGTTCTGTGTTTGGCAGTAGTAAGTATTAAAGCAAGTTACACTTGCAAGCTGAAGCCACTCTACATTCTTCACTGGATGCCTTCTCACTGTTCTTTGCCTTGGACTTACAAGGTCACTGTTGTGCGCACACATACACAGAATCAGATTGTAAAACATCATGCGGGGGACACGTGTCATGTTGATATTCACTCTGCACATTCATTATTCTAGAAAGAATATAGGAGGCTATAGGATCACATTCGGTTTCTATTCAGAGGGACGTATGCCAGTTCTTTGGCTAAAACATTTAAATATTAGCAAGGATGCTCAGAGAATACATTTCTTAATTATGTATATTTTCAAAAGATTTAATATTTTTGTTTTTATTTTTCAGTTGCCTTTTCAAGTCAATTTTCAAATTTGTTTTTGTGGAAGGAGTGATTTTTATCACACTTAATTTAACTTATAAGAGGCAGTTGAATCAGGGTTTTAAAGTTTATGTCACTGCAAGGAAGCTCCTTCTACTGTGCTTCCCACCAGGTGGATCTGTCAGAGGTGAATGATGATACCAGGAACCTTCTTTTCCATGCACCTTCTTTTACAGAGCTTGTTTCCTTTTATTAAATTTGTTGAACAGTTCGTCACTTTGGTCTCTAAAGGTTTTTTTCTTTATTATTGTACAGATTTAAAAATGATACTATTTTGTCTATAACTATAATGAAAAAATACATGGGAAATCGTGTGTGAATATAAGGTACCTCCTTTGTTTAAACTCTCTAGAGGCATATTACTCATATGTTAGTTTAACACATCCCCACAGGCAACAACTCATTGCTTAAAGTTAAGAAATATGAATCCTCTCACTAAGCCATAAGCTATTCAGCTTACCAGCAATTGAATTTAAAAGATTTAGATTGTGAGTGCAGCTGTAACACTGGAAACAAAGCATTTATAGTAATAATGACATATGGAAACATGAAGGGGCTACCACTGGCATCACTAGGAAACTTAGACCCTTTGTTAGCGAGAACATGTTATTGTACATTACTCATTCATACTAACCTTCCAGTTCTATTGATATTGCATCATGATTTCTATCTATAAGTTCATGTATATCCTGTGCATGATGTTTATAATAGAGTATTGACAAAATAACATTTTTAAATGCTTAAAATGTTTGTTTCTAATTTTATCTATTTTGGGTTATTCTTTAATTATATTCCCCTTTCAGATGATGTCAGTTTTATTAATGTGTGTGAGATGCCCTGAGTCATATAACTAATAAGTTGTGAGAATAAAACAAGTGTCCTTAAGGTCAGTGCTATACTTTTGATCATGAGATTTGCAGTTTCATTGGTTTTGGGCAACATCTTGTTCTATCCCAGGGTTCTGTACTGTTGGAGTACTTGCTCTTGCCTCCTATCAGACTGATAATGTCTGGGTCAAATGGTAGCTGATGCTAGCGGACAAGTAGGGTTCCCATAGCAACTTCTGGGATCTGTTTGCTGGATTGCTTCTAATTCCCCAGCACTTTCACTGGTTTTCTCTGGTTACACTTCTTATTAAATATTACCATCTCTGTGTTCAGCAATGGCCAGTCAATAAAGCTGGGACAAAGCATTTTTCTGAGTTGCTACCAAAGCACTTCAGCTTTCTTTTCCCTTTCTACCCCTTATTTCTGTAGTGATGTAGTAAAGAAATCCTGCTATCGATGCCTGCCAAAGGGTTCTGAGTGATGCAAAAGTTAACTGAAGCAAAAGTGAAAATGTAATCTTTTTAAGGATGGCATCTAACTGACAAATAGCATGAATTTGGGTGAAAAATGTACATAGCTTTGAAAATTTGGTATGATAATTCAACCACAGAACAATAAATATAGTCTATATGGACTTTAGCCCCTTGTTTTTAGCTAGTGTATTCCACTAAAATTAAGGGAGGTTTTCTCACTCAGAGCTCTCAGGCCTCATAACAGTCAGGTATTCATATGTAACTTTTAACAGTCTAGTTCTGTGATGTTTTAGATTAAATTGTAGGTTGTCTCTTTATCTTGTCCGTGTTTGCCTCAGATGTATAATTAGGCATAGTTCAAAGCTAGGCCTCAGTTGTCTCTTTACCTCATGATTAGGCAAAGACAGATAAACTTTACTTGAAAAAATTCATATATACTGTAATTTTTCTGTTTGTTTTCATGGACATGCAATTTTCTTCAAAGTTACAGTCTGTAAGAATCTGTTACAATCTGATCATTGTGGCTATTCAGACAATAGAATTTTAAGTGTTTTGTCTCAGTCACTTTATTTCCAGATCATAGACACATCCAGCTCTCCCTTAGGGAGGTTTTGAATTTTTATATTCAGAGGTTTGTTGACTTGGAGACTCAGGATACCTGTGCCTTAACAGATAATAAACTCAGTTATTTTAGACTATTTAGAAATCCTCCTCTTCAAACTGCCTTTATGGAATGCAGTTCTTCACCTTCACATGAAGCAGTGTTCAATTTTATTCACAAAAGACCCAATTAAATGGTCAGCAAAGGAAGTAAAAACATTCTAGGGACTAAAATTCTCCTTTAAGGAATCTTTCTTTTCCAGGATATGAATAATGTACCACATATGGATGAGTAATTGACTCAATGTGCTATGAGGGTTCTTATTATTTCAACCAAAGAAGGTTTTAGAATTTGGGAAAGGTATCAACAGATTGATCTACTTGAGAAAGAGATGTGTTTACATGCACTATTACAGGCATTCAAGTGCAAGAGTGCTGGGAAGAAGCATTTCATTCATTTCAGAAATGTCATTTATTACTTCTGGCTACATGGATTAAGATGTTCCAAGTCATTTCTCCCATTTCTCATTGTCTTAAAGTCCTGCTGGGTTCACAGTAGTAATCCTGAACCAAGAGTGCTAAATCAAGTAGCAAAAGCTTACTCAGGGTTTCTGAGGTTTCAGACAGATAGTTTCTCTCTTATCTCCCTTTTTCTTTTTCTTTTTTCTATTACTCTTGCTGGATATTATATTTGAGCAGATGTTTTATCAAACATTCCATACACACACATACATACATTTTCAGTAAAGACATAAATCTGTCAATTTTATTATCTGTCATCTGGCTAATGGCCTTGCTAATCTTTGCTGTGGCTGACACTATGAATCAAGAACACCTTGTTGTATCACTTCTATTCATTAAGAATTAACATTGCTATCTACCTTTGATGATGGGGCTTCAGAGGTATTTGCAACAAAAATATGGCTGCCCTTCAACTAAAAAAATGATTGAAGTATAGACAAAAATAGTTAGTTTATTTTTAATAAGTACAACAGGCTTTAAAGGATATAAGAATACACAACTGATTTGAATGGAATATTTACTAAAAGATAGGCTGAAGTAATTCTCAAAATACGATGTGTTGATATTTGTAGACTTATTTAAAAGCTATTTTTTTGTGGCAGTTTTATGTCTCCTTCCCTATATTGAGTGACCAAGTTTTAGCGATAATTTAATTTCTGTATCTTTTAGAATTGTACAATACATTCCTCTGGACTTGTCATTGCTCATTGTTTAATTAGCCACTTCAGTGCTTTCTAATGATTATTCTTGTAAAATTTTAATCTCTTTGTCTGATCTACTTATCAACAGTTTCACTTTTTAAAAAAGATTTTCATTATTTTTAGAGTGAAGGGCAGGGAGGGATGATGAAAGGGAGAGAAATATTAATGTATGATTGCCTTTCACCTGCCTCCAGCTGCAGACCTGCTAGAGACCTGGCTTGCAACCTGGTTATGTGCCCTGGCTGGGATCGAACCAGCAACCTTTGGGTTCACAGGCTGATGCCTATCCACTGAGCCACCAACCAGGGCTTTATTTTTCACTTTTAATACATTTAATTTCTTGCATGAAATTGGTTTTATAGTTCTATGATCACACCATTCTCATTTCAGTATGATTAGACAGAAATGTCAGTCATCTTTTCCAAGGCCACTCACCATATATCTTCTCCATGAATAATTAATGATAACATCAATTCCAATTGGCCTACCCAATTTGATTCCTGTAACTCTGGGGCACACTTGACCATATATTAGACCATAGACATTCTCAGTTTATGTTAGTGGTTTTGACCTTTGCAAAATCATAAAACTCCATGTAATTTTTCCATGTAATTTGGGGAGGCATAAATTTGAATCATAGATGCCTTGAGGCTGGTGTGGGCTAGTGAGTCACTTACTGGTAAGCAAACTGGCCAGTTAGTCCTCTGCTTCATACTCATATTTACAGTCTTCTTAACATAATGCAATTTTTATTTCACATGAAATATAACACCCCAGATATAAATCCTTGTCAATGTAGAGAGTCAAACAGGACTCTAGATGATTTTTTTCAGAGATAACCAAGATCCTGTGTGCCTTCGGTGGTGTCCTCATTGTTTCATGTTTAGCTACGTGGTCTTCCATCCAGTCCCAAAATTCATAGGAGAAGGAACTAAATGCTGAAATTCTCTGTCTCAAACATTTCCTAGCAGAGTCTAAGGAAGGATATGATTATGCCTTTATTAAAACAAAGTATATTCATCACCTACCAGAAACATGACCTGTAACTGTAAATATTTTACTCATCCTTATTACCATCTATTATAATAAGATATATGCTATAATATAGATATGTACAAAATCCATTATCTCTCAATTATGTTTAATAGGTCTCTTAAAATGATAATTATTTCTGAAAACTTAAATTGATATGAATTTTATTATCAAATCCAAAATAAGACAAACCTGTACCAATAAATTTTATAAAAATAACTGGGCTTATTTTTTTAATATTTTATATACACAAAAATTTAACTATAAATTATGTTATATATAAAATTTAAATGTTATGATTATTATAAACCTCATGTTTATAATTCTGTTTAATATGCTTAATACAAACATATTAAAATATATTCATTTAATTAATAAAGATGCTATGACCATGCCCAGTGTTTATAATTTATTATGAGTCACTATAGCTTTTTCTCCATTTTGTCTCATTGTAAGAATTCTTAGATATAACTGATTATTATCTTATTTAATCTCTTTTAAATTTTGATATATTGTGTGCTTTTATTAAGGCAAAATGTGTGGCAAGGAGAAAGCCTACTTTTTATTTCTAGATACATCCTATTATAACCTACATTTTAGCTCAGATACATTCATGTATTTATCATGCTGTAATTTGAACACATGGATCAATTCTAGAAAATTGTGGAGCTGATAATAATGGTACAGAGGAAAACAATACATTTTTACATTTGTAAATTTGTAAGACAACTTTTTAATAACAGCATCCTTTAATTCAAGTACCAAACTAGGGCGCCAGCTGTTCTTGGGGGAGCACCATTTTGAAAGGCTGTCCCAGGATCGTGGCTGTTGGCACATACCATAGTTTAGTTATAACCTTATTTACTTTCTGGGAAAAATGCTCATAGTTATAGTGCTATGAATAATTCATTATAAAGTATTTGTTAATACCATGGGTTTTGGAGAAATCATATCACAGCATTGGCCAAATTTATATACAGGGAGCCTACAGAAATATCCACAACTCATGTAATTTTGGTTTCAGTTTAAAATATGTGAAAAGGGAGGCCAGGTGAAAGGCAACCATACATTAATGTTTCCCTCTCTTCCTCCTTCCCTTCCCCTCTCTCTGAAAAATAATAAATAAAATCTTTATATATATATATTAAAATGTGAAAAGATTTTAGAATCAATGGCCTTATACCTCTGAGGAAATATAATTTTATAGTTTATTGAAAGAAAAACCTACATTTGGGGGTGGATAACATTGTATAGGAAGTTTAATGAATTTATAGCACAAATACTAAAACATTTTTCACTAAAAGTATATGCATTCACCCTCATAATCTATGAGTCTGTGAAACTAAACATGAAAGTTCTTTTTTATCCTCCTCCATTAGTTCCAAATGCATACAGTACACTATCAATTTCATTTTCTTTGAACATCCTCTTTGAGACCCCCTCTTCCCACCCCAATTTTGTCAGCTTGCTCTGGAGGCCTGTGTTAGATCCATTGTTTCCTGTGATCCCTGTTTTCCCCTTCTTGCTTTATCTTTGGAGGAAACACCTCCTCTGGTAACTTCCTGAGAGAAGTTGCATGGACAATAAAAACTCTAAAAACTGCCGTGCCTGAGAATGTCATTATCTCCTTCTCATATTTGATATATGTTCACTGGGTGTATAATTCTGGTTGAAACTTACTTTCCTTCAACATTTTTAAGGGATTTAGTTTTCAGTCCTTTGAAAACTTAAATTATCTTTAGCTGTTGAATCTTCAGTAAATTAAAAATACTAAAAAGACAACTCAAAAGTTAATTATTTAGCAGTCCTATAACTTTATTACTCTCAGCTTTTAGGCTCTTTGATTCTGAAGTTGTAAGTTTTTAAGATCGTATGCCTTATGTCTTTTTAAAACCCTTGTGCAGTAATCTGAAACATTATTTTTAACTTCTGATAACATCTTGCATTATTTCTTTGATAAGTTTTCTACTTTCTCTGTTAAATGTCTTTTATTTATATCCATATATTCATATTCTTAAACTGATTCTCAAATTTTGTCATCTTTTCCCTTCTATTTTCTTCCTCTTCGTGTTGCTTGTTATCCTGGCAAGTTTTCTTAGTTATGTAATCTGATGTTTCTGTTCAGTTTTCTATTTCTGCTGTCATATTTTGAATTTTCAAATAGCACTTTTTATTCTTACGCATTTCCTTTTTATAACCTTGTTTTCTTGTTGTATATTGACATATCATCTCTCATCTCTTCAAGAGGATTCAAAAAGTTTTTGTGATGTTTTATTCCTTTGTCTTTACCAGTTTTGTGATCTCCTGGCTCTTAAAAAAAAAAAAAAGAATGTTTTGGTGTTAGTTTTCCAATTAAGTGCTTCTCTCATATGTGAGTTATGACTGTACTTGACTTTTTTCCCTAGTTAAGATGTGAGTCCCTGTAAAGCTAGTAGGAAGTTCCATGCTCAAAAATGGGTTTTATTCCGTATTGGGTATTACAATAGATTTGTCAGCTAATGTTCCAGTTGGTTTTTACCATGAAACAAGTCAACCTCAAAATGAGGTGCTTAAAATAATAACCATGATTCTGTGGTTTAGGTAGAGTCTGAATTGGCCCAGCTGATCTCTCTAGGCTAGCTCATGTCTTTTTGATCAATTGCAATTTGGCTGGCAGCTGGATGATCTAGGCTCTCAAGTGTGGTGGTTAATAGGCTGTTGGGTAGGCATCTGTACTCTCTTCCTCTCCTCTTCCAGCAGGCCGTAATGGGCTTGTTCATATAATGGTGTAGGGATTCCAAATGCAAGAGAGCATGCCCCAGTGCGTAAGTGATTTATAAGCATCTGTTAAGCATTATGTTTGCTAGTGTTCCTTTAGCCAAAGCAAACCACATAGCCAACCCCAATTCAAAGGTGGGGAAATTGTCCCCACCTTTCGATGGGAAGATCTATAATGTCACACTGCAAGAAGCGGGGAAGAGAAGAATAAGTGGCTATTTTTATAATCTACCACAGAATGGTTCCCAGCTGTTGGGTATTTTCAAATATTGGGTTGTATAAGTCTTTCAAGAAAATTTCACTCAAAAAATTTGTCACGAGAATATAAGTATCATTGTTTTGTCCAAATGAGAGAATGGGTCTCACTAGTCATCATGCCAATTTTCTCTTAATTTCTTGTATTCATTTTGATGCTCCACACTCATCTTTGCCTGTTGACCCTGGACCAAGAGGCCCTCTGGCCTCTCCAGAGGGCAGACTTTCACTCTTTTGTTTTTGTGGTGGAGAAGGAGTTGTCTGGATGTGTAGACAATAGAGACACAGATGGAAAAAATAAGTGTACATACGAACCAGTGGTTTCAGGTACCAATGAAATGGTACTGAAGCTTGACTTATGTTGTAGGATCATCGGAAATAATCTATGGATAAATCTTACTCCGATGTACACATTTCAAATGCTGTTCATTTCACCACCAAACATTAAAGTCAATGCATGCTAAGTCCAAGACTTTTCACAAAAGTCTTACCATTTTAAGTTCAAATAATTGAGTTGGTAGCTCTACCAAAAAAGATTTCTTCGAAACCTCCCCATTTTCCACTTCACCTGCATGTAGTTTTGAGGTGCAGAAGCCTGCCCTCCTTGATCTTTGCTAGTTTTTGCAGTGCTTCTCCAGCTGCTAGCATAGGGTTTACTTTTCTCTGTGTGCTAAGGGAGTTATCCCTCAAAAGGATGCTTTCTGTTGCTGTCTTCTCCTTTATAGTTTTCCTTGTTTTTGTGAATTTTAACTATATCACATATTTTTACAGGAGGGAGTGTAGAATGTAGACATGCTTCCCTCTTTTTTCCTCCTTTTTTGCTTTTACAAAATGCTAAAATAACAATCCCATTTACACTGACTTGGTGATAGAAAACTGTTACCTATTTACAGCAAGAGCAAATTCAAAATGAATTGTGGCTACAGTAAATGGCAATAAAATTAACTCATTATTATTTCTTATCCATAAATTTACTTACTGGAATATAGAATTGATTTTTCCATCTAAAACTTAATAGGGAGACTATATGTAGGGATATTTGTTGCTCTAGCCTAAACTGAATAGTATATATTTATCATAAGCATTCTTAAAGTTTTATAATTATAATTTTAATATTAAATGCAGTAAGATTATATATTATGTAATCTATAGAATTTGAAAATTATAAACACCCAAACTGTTTTTTAGCCAAAATGGTTTAACAGTAACCAAAATACAAAACTAACACATATCCTCAAATCTTAAATTGATCAAACTTGAAATGAAAGATTTATGTGCATATAATTAACATTACTGTATTTTTTGTACTAGAAGGCACACTTGACCATAAGATGCACCTAGGTTTAGAGGAGGAAAACAAGAAAAAAAATATCTGAACCAAATGGTGTACTAAAATATTTAATAAAATGACAATAATATTTCGACCATGTAAAGTGAATAGCAGGCAACAGCAATATTAAGAACCATCATCACTGTCATTAACAAATGAGGAAAGACTTTGAGGTTCAAGTACTTTTCTAGTTTTCTGGGAACCCCAAGAACTTATCATTGCTAGTGTCAGAATTTATGAAGCTCAGTTCACAATCACTGATGTCACTTTTTTCATATATGATACTATCTTGAGTTTCATCTAAGGCATTGCTAATGCCACATTTTTTGAATGACTGTGCAATGGTTTCATCCTTCACCGAGTGCCATGATGTTTTCACCCACTCACAAACTTGAGTGACAGAGGGTCTCTTCATTTGTTCAGTGGGTGTCAGACCATGATTACCACTAGCCAGCCATTTGTTCCACTCTTCTCACATAAAGACTTTAAATGGTTTGTTGATGAAAGTGTCAAGACATTGCAACTGGCTGTTAAGACCCCCAGGAATTATGGCTAGATGAGTCTTTACTTATTTAAAGCTCTTTTTTGTAGTTTCACTAATGTGTGCTCTAAACTGATCAAGCACTAATAAACCTCATTATTATCCTCAGCTGATTCGACAAGTCAGCAGTTGTAGCTGGGAGTGTCAGGTGGCTCTCTGCGCTCTCCCAGGTCCCAGGTGATGGGCAGAGGTGGACAGCATCTGACCAGGTGCCCTGAGATTCAGTAGTAAGGTGGGACATTTAAGCATCCCCAGGGGTTTCCTGTGGGCCCACTGCTTCCTTTTCTAACAACTGTCCCACTGCTGAAAGGTCAGGTAATACATATAATGGTCTGTGACACAATATTTGCTCCATAAGATGCACAAACACCCCCCACACACACACACACTTTTTTGGGGAAGGAAGTATATCTTATGGAGCGGAAAATATGGTAGCTTATATTATAGAAGTATGTTTAATTACAGTATCTTGATTAGCTCAGGCTGCTATAATAAAATACCATAGACTGGGCAGCTTAAATATGGACATTTATTTCCCACAATTCTGGAGGCTGGCAAGTTCCAAAGTCAAGGTGTCAATATATTTGGTGTCTGGCGAAGGCCAACTTTGTGGTTTGTAAGTATGTACCATCTTGCTGCTATTATATACATATGATGGGGAATGAGAGAGAGAGAGAGAGAGAGAGAGAGAACATGTACCCTTGTATATCTTCTTTTAAAGGCACTACTATCATTATGAGGAGTCCACCCTCATGATCTAAAGACCTTCCGAAGTTTTCATCTCCAAATACCATCACAATGAAGGTCACAAATACAACATGAATTTTAGGTGAACACAATTCAGTACATAGAAAATGGTAATTAAAAAAAAGATTTTATTTATTTATTTTAGAGAAAGGGGAAGGAGGGAGAGAAACATCGAAGTGTGAGAGAAATATTAATTGGTTGCCCCAAACAGGGACAAGGCCTGCAACTCAGACATGTACTCAGACCAGAATCAGCCCTGGCTTCTTGGGATGATGCTCAACCCACTGAGCCATGCCAACCAGAACAAAAACATGGCCATTTTTAGGTGCAATTAATTTATATAATATCAGTACATCTGTACATATTCATATCTGAGGTTATATGTAATGATAAATAGAAAAATGAAATGGAGAAAATGCATTTTTGAAAAAATAGGATTTATTAAAGTCATTGATATTTAGTGATACTTGCTATTGATTAGAATATCATATTTTGTTCACTAAAACATAAATTAATTTTTTCAATATATTTAAATGCAACTTTAAGAATTATTGTTCAAGCATACTTATAATACTCTACGGTTTCCAGTGTGTAAGTTTAAGAAATTATTTTAGTTGAGACTGGAAAGCAGACAGTTTGTTTTTCTTCATTTTCCCGCATAAGTTGGATGAAAACAATAGGAAATGCAGAGTTATCTTACCAGGATAAATTGGGCTTTTCTTTCCCCACTTTATTTGGATGCAGTTAGTCTGACTGGTCTTGGCTGCCCTAAAATAAACTTTCTTTGGATCTGAGTTAGCTTGGTTCTTCTAAATTCTTTTTCCTTCTCAGTTTATTTATCTAATGTATGTCTGGTTCTCTAGCAGAAATACATAAATGTTGGCAGGCTTTCCTTTCAGTCTGGAGCAGTGCAAGGGAGAAACTAACGTTCTCTGGAGCCACTGACTTACTAGTAAACTTAGAATTTATCTCTGGCAGAGACAAGTGCATGGTGTTGACTATCTTTAAAGATGATATATGTAACTGTATATGGTGTTTCATGAAGGAGATAATAAAAGACAGGCTATAAGACTCTTGAGGGAAGGTCAGAAGTTAAGTGGTAGCAGTAGATTCTATCTGACTAAGGAAATGACTTTAGAGTGGAACAAACTCTGTACAATAATTGAAAAAACTGGGGAGAATGCCAAGATTAATATCCTAGTTTACTAGAATAAGAAGTAAATTAATATGTACTAAAAAGATAGCAAATGAATTTGGTCTAGAAGAAAAGGGAACTAGTGTTAGTTGCATTGAAAGAACTGAAGTATTCTTTGAAAAGATATTGCTCTTCTCATGACAGTAGAAGTCAGACTTGAAGAAACGGGGGTGCTGACATTTTCTTCAACTCAAGATGATTAATGGCAGAAGCAGATCTAGAGTTCAAAGAATCTTCTCTCTCCCAGGTTGGGCTGTTACAGAAGCAGGTTTTTAAGATAGAGTTTAGCAAGTACTGTGTTTGTTAAGGAGAGCTCTTGGGATCAGTATCTGAGCAAAGAAGCGGAAGAAATCAAAAATGAGGAGAAGGAAAAGACAGGCCAAGTGACAGTTACAGGTGACCCCATTGGGAGTTTTGGTGCTAGGATGGCCTTTGAAATTCTCCCAAATTGGATTGAAATGCCATGCCTTTATGCTCATCTTTTGATGTAGAACTATAGGCCAATGTTTAAAGGATATCTGTTAAAAATTCTTTAAAATTTTTCCTTAACAAGTAGTTTATACTAGCAAAAAATAAAAGAGCTGTGTCAGTGCATGAAACCCTGATTGGCTACTAGGACAATACTGGACCAGGAAACGAGATACTTGGATTCAGATCTCGCCTCTGCCACTAACTGGTTCTAAAAGCCCATGGATCTTAGTTTCTGTTTCTGAATGTAGGGTAGTCTGTGAGAGATATAAATTAAAAAATATATTTTTTTCTACTGAACTTTAATATCCCAATTGTGGAGCTATGCTATGTGTATGAAAAATATAACATTGTCCTAATTGTAGTATCTTTTACCCAAAGCCTTATTCAGAGAGATGAACTTCATTCAGTACCTCGAATTATTCTTTTTTCTTTCTCTAACTTCTATTTTAGCCTACTATGAAATAGAGGCTAATGCATCATTCAAAGGCAGCAATAGAAGTACATAGAAGTGATCTTTTTATTTAATGACTAACTCATCAATAACCTGCACCTTTTCAGTTTACCCAGTAGGAAAATTATGAAGTGAATAACTTACCATTTTATGTTTTTAAAAAAGCAGTGAAAGTTGTACTGCATTGTTATTTTTTTTCTTGAGGAATATTGCAAAGCACATGATATTGATGGAAGCATAATCCCAAGGTTTATGTAACAGGAATGGCTTATGAAAAAAACAATAGTATAATATTTGTAATAGATTTCTAAACCAGGGGTAGGGAGAGATGATTTGGAGGATTGCTTAGAGTGGTAATACTGATCACTTGCTACTGTAAAAACTGGCACTATAGAGAACAGATAAGGAGGTAATCGGTTGTAATGAACAGATGAGTGTAGTTTGCTACACGAGTTAACTAGTGTTTGCACTTGAATTGGCTTTTGTATAAAGTTGCAAGTCAATAATGTGTTAAAAGATTTTCCGTGAGAGTTGATGAGTAGATTTACAATTAGAGAGTTACTGTGACGTTTCTAAATTCATATAGGATAATATATTTTTAGGATTGTATATGGAGTACTAAACTGAAGCAAAATTACCTGTCAATAACAAAGTCACATTATTCATTTGAATGTGAATTTTCTTTTATACCTACAAATATACATACAAAGATATTTATGGAAATAGTATGTGGTGGTTGCAAATGTATATGTGCATATAGACACAAATGTTTTTCATTATTATGCAGATACAGTGTTTCAGGGTAGGTTCCCTGAGAAGCCAATTCTGATGTGGAATTTTGTCTATGACATTTATTTAGTGTTCTTGGGATTAATACCTATGGAAAGGAAGCAGGCTTGGCAGTGGGTGGATGTAAGCCTACCAGTAGCCCCTGGAGTTAATGTAGCCAGCCAGAGTCCAGCCATCTTAGGTGAAATGGCCCAGCCCTTGTTACCTTGCTTCCATCAGTCATCGGAAGTAGGCTGCTGGGGAGGGTGGGGAGGGGCGTGCAGCTCCCTGAGGCTGAGGTGGTCCTTGCAGGTGCTGCCAACTGCAGGCTTTATGCCAAAGGCATTTCTAGCAACAGGAGCTACAGACTCTTCATAGAGAGAATTGGGATGTTAGATCTTGTCTGCCACATTCATAGCACATTAAGTATCAACAAATTAACTAATATAAACCACATATTTGGCTAATTGACTTCCATACATTTTTAGTTTCCTCATTTTTTTAACATGGTCAATTCTCAGGATTAAAGAAGATGTATTACATGTCAAAATGCTTAAATACACACTGGAATGTAATACCCACTATATGGATGTTAGTGATTATAAAATACTAATATAAACTCCCTGAATTTAGAAAGGGCAAATTCTTTGTAACTGATATCATCCTAATGGTAATTGTGCTATAGTTTTAGTATTTCTGACCATTGGAATATTGTCAAGCAAAATACTTCATGTATTACTAATTTAAAAACTAAAGAAAATAGAAAATTAACAACTTCAAGCTTTATAGGATAGTAGCCCTTGAAAATTCCATTGTTTTTTGTTATATATAAATAAATAAATATATATTTATTTATTTAAAAGATTTTATTTATTATTTTTAGAGAGAGGGGAAGGGAGAGAAGCAGAGAGGGAGAGAGACATCAGTGGGTGGTTGCCTTTCACCTGCCTCCAGCCACAGACCTCCTGGAGACCTGGCTTGCAACCTGGTTATGTGCCCTGACTGGGAATCAAACCTTTGGGTTCGCAGGCTGGCGCCTTATCCACTGTGCCACCAGCCAGGACTCATTATGTTTTCAATGTGTTCCTCTAGCATAAGTATCATGGTTTCTACACTAATATTTTAAAATTTCTTTGTATTAATCAAAAGCTTGCAGAAACTGAATGTACAACCTTTGAAAATGTAATTTTAAAACTAAAAAATGTAAACCTAGAAGACTTGAGAAAGACAAGTATTTGAAACTACACTGGAAATATAAATTCAGTCATAAGGCTTAAAATGTAGCCAGTTTAGAGTGTTTATCACATACTTTGGCAGAGATAGGAGGGGTTTGTTTTGTTTCAAAATAACTATGGAAGTTAAAGAATGTGGATGATTTTCTTTTGCTCAAACTAATTTATATGTGATATTTGTTTTCTGATGAATTGACTTAAAGGTTCATATTTCAGAGCTTCTTTGTCAGGAGGAAACTTGGCAAGAGCTCTGTAGATGAAACATTCATCGGTGGTGGAGCCTGTAGCAACGGGGTCAGCTCCCTGCTGCACTTGGCTTTTCCTCTCCTTTAAAGAAAAAAGGAGGGGACATTTTAAAGACAGGACAACGTTATGAATGATCTTTTTCCCTCCCCAACTCTATAGATACCCAAGAAACTACTTCTGTATGGTAATACATACAATGAATTATTACGTGTAACGAATAAAATCAAGTTACATTTTTTATTGACTGTTTTGGCTGAGAAAATAATCTTTCATATATGATAGGACTAGGAGGCTTCTTATGCTCTATAATACCCTATGAAGACAAAGTATGATATTCTCATTGAAGAAATTGTGAACTACAAGAGAAATTATTGTCTTTTAAAATAAATGTTTAGAGAAACATAAGCATGCCATAAAGGTTTTGGTTATTCAGAGGTTAGCAAGCCCAGTATCCTAATAACTTTCAGCCTGATGAGATGTGATAAAAGACTACAGCTGATGATGGGCATAGGGAGGATGCTGCCATTTTTCTCCACAAGAAGTACTTTCATAGTGAAAGAAAATTGAATGAGCTGGTAGCATGCACATTTTTTGTCTCCCAAACTCATGAAATGAATGAAATTAAAAACCGCTGAGAAGAGCTTAGTACTCAGAATCTATACACGGCTTAGCTGCATGTACAGAAGGGAGGATAATAGCTAAAGGGGCAAACTCTTACTCCTCTCCAAAACGGAGCAATGAGGACTTCAAAACGAAGAGATATATACATGTTGCACAATGTAATCACAAATGTGTCCTTATTTTAAGTTTAAAAATGGAGTTCATTTACTAGAGATACAGCCTAAAATGTGTTGTAACCTGAATTAAATTTAAATAAAACAGTTTAAAAAATAGTTGCAATTATCCGAAACTATCAACCAGGCATGAGTTAGGTACATGATATCAACATTTTATATGAAGAAACATTTTTCTTCTTTTGAGATTTTATTTATTATTTTTTGAGAGAGGGTAAGGGAGAGGGGCAGAGAGGGAGAGAGACATCAATGTATGGTTACCTTTCACCTGCCTCCAGCTACAGACCTGGTTGGAGACCGGCTTGCAACCTGGTTATGTGCCCTGGCTGGGGAATTGAAACCAGTGACCTTTGGATTCGCAGGCTGGCATGAAGAAATTTTTAAACTTACGAAATTTCTTTTGGCATCAGAGAGACAAATATAGAATGCCAGCTGTAAGCGTTGTACACTGAAATCCTGCTGACATTATTTTAAGGAGGATATTATTTTTTTGTGATCTTTGTGTATTTTATCAATACAGGGAATCTATAGCCAAATGAAAAAAATAATTGGAGAGAGAACATATTTATTAGTAATGACATTGTTACTTAAATTTATCTTATTTAAAATGAATAAACTTTCATGGAAGCTATAAGGAAAAGCCTGTGAAGGAATAAACATTAGGATTGAATAAATTGCACTCATCTAGATTATAGAAGCTTATGTTGGAAAATAATTGCTAAAAAATGTAAGAAACCATACTAGACTTTGGCTAGTAGAATGTAGTGGAGTAAGTGTGCCAGTTAGGTGATCTTGTGCTGCCACTGTTTTTCTTTGAAACCTTCCCAGCTACTAAGAGAACAAGCTAAATGTATCCTGCTGAATGATGAGGTACATCCCATTCATCCCAATAGCCCTAGTTAATAGTAAGCAAACAGCCAGGCAAATGGGTGAGAAAATCTCACAGCCCCTAGCCTTACCACCAACTGAATATACGAGGTCTGTTCTGAAAGTATTGAGCCAATGTCAATATAATGAAAACTGTTTGCATGGGTAATGCTTTCTGGACAGACCTCATAAATGTTGTAGATAGCCCACTTTCAAGCTTGGGTCAGATTAGTAGTGTTATCCACCTGAATGGCAAACACAAACCACATTCGAGAGTGTATGAGTTAACACTGCGTTTTTGAAATTTGTAGCAATTAGAGCAATTATGGGCAAAGGAAAAGTTGTTTTCTGCATTGTGATTACTTGCATTCATGGCTTATGTATCAGATTTTTCCCTGGCTCTTGATAACTTGTTTGCAATTTTGGAATAAGGAAATACTTCTGATAGTATATTTAGTCATTTGAACTGAATGACTGATGAAACTATTGAGTGTGGAAAGTCATTACAACTCTTTTTCTTTTTAAGATCATTCATTTTAGAGAGAGAGAAAAGAAGGGAGAGAAAGATCAAGGTGTGGTTGCCTCTTGCACTCACCCAGCTGGGGACCAGGTCCACAACCCAAGCTTGTGCCCTGACTGGGAATCGAGCTAGCAACCCTTTGGCTTGCAGAATGGTGCTCAATCCACAGAGTCACATAAGCCAGGGCATAACTTGTTTTCTTAATCTGAAATTCGGTTCATAAAATTTTTATTTATCAGTTTCTTTGGTAATAGTTTGAGATCTTAGTGGGAATATGCTGGCTTGTATCTGATTTTCCATAAATTTTAATATTGAATTAGCCAATACATACTGCCCAAAGAGCTTCAAGTGTTCTTTTTCCTTGTTCAATAAGTGACCACTATTCAGAAATGTGCCACAACATGCGCTGTTGCATTTTGGGGTACAAATATGCACAAGCAAAAAGTAGATAATAAAACCACGCCAATAATTGGAAAGATTTTATTTATTTGATAATCTCAGAACCACACAAGTGCATCTGGTATCTCATGACTGCGAACTCATGAATAAGCATAAGCAGGGATTGAACTATTGAAAGAGTTGCAAAATAATAACAGATGGCTTTTATATCTGATGGGAAAAAATGGTTAACTTCCTTTTGGCCTGCAAGGGAGAGACCTTTTAAGATACAAATTCAAAGCCAAAGCTAGAGCTGATCTTTTCTAAAGTTTTGGATATCTCGGCTCTGGAACTAGCTGACTTTTGCAAGGGGACCTGTTTTTGGTGGAGTATCAGGTGGGGTAGTGTGGATTACAGGAGTAAGGCTGCTGTTGACTGGCTGCCTTTTATTGTCACCAGAGTGGGGCACTGGCAGATTGGCTATTGTCTGGACTTATCACTGACTGGTGGACTTTCAAAAGCTTTGAGATGTTGACCTACTCACCCAGAGCAACTTCCAGGCCTTCAAACAGCATTCATGGGGAGATCCAAGGTGGTGGAAGCTACACTGACCTCCTCCCAAGACTAGTCTGGAATTAAAGTTGTAGAGTAAGCATCCTGAATAACCAACTGAACACCAGCTGGAGAGAAGCCTTACAGCCGAGGATAGACGAAAGAAACCGCTTGACCACAATGAGACTGGTAAGAAGTGCGGAGGAGACATGAGAGGGCTGGCTGGGTTGCCATGGACAGAAGCTGAGTTCTGGACAGATATTTCAGTGGCTGAGGGGTGGATTCCCCCAAGAAGTGTGGGGTCTGAACCCCAAGCTGGTCTCCCCAGCCTATAGCACCAGAGCCAGAAAGGACCTGAGGTAATATCCAGCTATGAAAAGCTGCAGGATTTCTGCCTGCCAAGGAGAGATGACTAGAGATGCAGAGAGCCTCTTAAAGGACCAGTGCAAAAAATTTTGTTTGCAGCCACTTAACACTGCATTCTAGCAGAGGAAAGGCAGAGTGGACTTGAGATACTCGAGTGTCTGGGTTGGTGATTCTGGAGAGAGAACCAAAGGAATAGTAGGCAAGATCCCTGTGCTGAGTCATTCCCTGTACTACAGAAGCCATGTTTCTCAAGCTGAGCACTCTTCTCTAAGTGGCCTCAGCCTGAGAAGAAGCAAGAGCTCAATTTGAAAGAATTATTCCGGCTTACCCTGTAGTATTTAGGATGGGAAGCTCATTACAGCTTAAAGCTATATCACTGATTACCAGCTTAACCAGAAAATACAAAGAGGTAGCCAAAATGGGGAGATAAAGAAACAGACCTCAGATGAAAGAACAAGAGAATTGTCCAGATGAAGAACTAGATGAAGTGGAAGAAAGCAATTTGTCAGATAGAGAGGTTAGAATAATGATGATAAGGATACTCAACAGCATGAAAAAAGACATAGAAACCATAAAAAAGGACCAGTTAGAAATAATGCAATATCTGAAATAAGTAATACACTAAAAGGAATAAACAGGTTAGTTGAAGCAGAGGATTGAATCAGTGATTTGGAAGATAAGATAGGAAAAAATACCTGGGCAGAGCAGCAAAAAGAAAACTAATTTAAAAAAAGAGAGATTAAGATACATCTTGGACAATATGAAGTGTAACATCTACATCATTGGAATACTAGAGGAGAAGAGGCAAGAAAGTGACTGAGAACCTATTTGAAGAAAAAAAATGACTGAAAGCTTCCTAATCTGGTGAAAGAAAAGACACACAACTCCAGGAAGCTCAGAGTCCTGAATAAGTTGGATCCGAAGAGACCTACACTGAGACATAATTAAAATGACAATGCTTGAAGACAAAGCTACAAGAGAAAAGCAGGTAGTTAGTTACAAGGGAACACCAATTAGACTGTCATCTGATTTCTCTGCAGAAGCAATTCAGGCCAGATGGGAGTAGTATGAAATACTTAAAGTGATAAAAAGCAAGAATCTACAACCAAGGCTACTTTACCCAAGAAAGCTATCATTTAAAATTGACAGAAAATAAGGATCTTCCCAGACAAGAAAAAGCTGAAGGAGTTGTTAACACCAAACCAGTACTGCAACAAATGTTAATGGGATTGCTTAAAGAGGAGGGAGGGAGGGAAGGAGAGGTGGCGGAGAGAGAGAAAGAGAAATAACCTAACAATACAATGGTACTAAACACATTTATCAGTTATCACTTTGAACATAAATGGCTTAAATGCTTCAACCAAAAGACACAGGATAGCTGAATGGATAAGAAAACAAGACCCATACATATGCTGCCTCCAAGAGACCCATCTCAGATCAAGAGTATGCACAGACTAAAAACAGAGATCCTTCTGTTTTTATCAGAAAAAAGATATTGCATGCAAGTGGAAAGGATAAAAAGCTGGAATAGCAATATTTACATCTAGCAAAGTAGACTTTAAAACCAAGGCAAAAATAAGAGATGAAGGAGGGCACTACATAATGATAAAGGAGAAAATCTGAGGAGAGAATGTAACATAGGAACAGATAAACATGTGAAGCAAATTTTGATGGACATAAAGGGAGAGATGACAGCAGTAACAGTCATAGTTGGGATTTTAACACCCTATCAGCTTCAATGGAATGATCTTCCTGATTACAGAAAATCAATAAGGAAATATAGGCCTTAAATTTATCAGTGGAGTAAACTGATTTAATGGATACCTTCAGAGGATTTCATCCAAAAGCAGCAGAATATACACACTTTTCAAGTAAACATAGAATGTTTTCTAGGATAGACTACATGTTAGGACACAAGAGTCTCAAAAAACTTAAGATTGAAGTCATATCAAGCATCTTTGCTATGAAACTAGAAATCACAAGAATAATACTGAAAAACACAAAGACATGGAAGCTAAATAACATGTTATTAAACAATGAATGAGTCAATAGTGAGATCAAGGAAGAAATTAAAAAATACCTTGAAACAAATGAAAATGAGGACACAACAATCCAAAATCTATGGTCTCTGAGAAAGTATGCCTAACAGAGAAATTCATAGCATTATAGGCCTATCTCAAAAAATAAGAAAAAACTTAAACAATCTTAACTTCACACTTAAAGGAACTTGAAAAAGAACAACAAAGCCTAAAGTGAGTAGAAGGAAGGAATAATAAAGAAGAGAGCAGAAATAAAAGAAATAGAGTCTAAAATAATGATACAAAAGATCAGTGAATTCAAGAGCTGGTTCTTTGAAAAGATAAATAGGATTGACAAACCTTTAACCAGACTAAGTGAGAAAAAAAAAGAGAAAGGGCCCAAATAAAATGAGAAATGAAAGAGGAAAAATAGCAACCGACACCAAAGAAATACACAAAGAAATACAAAGGATTGTAAGAAAATATTATGAAAAACTAAAAGACATTTATGGTATCCTATCAAAGTTGGTATAGAACACAGAACAGAGTTTTAAAACACAGAATATGTATACATTTAGGACCATTAGCAACCATCATGAAAATAGCTGATAGATTGTTTTACAGCCAAAGCGCTTTTTTATTGTTGATTTTGGTGGGGTATATTTGAACATATTCAATGAGAAGGACTTTATACGTCCTATATATGTGCAGAACAGTTGACTATGTTTTTATTGTGACCATGTTCATTGCACTGAACCTTGATTTTCACCTACTATCCAAATTCTAATCTTTGTTTTCACACAGAACCAGTCTCATCCTTCTTCCAAATTGATTTTCCCAAATATTTCCTTATAGTTGTCATTCTTCTTTCTGAGTTTCTCTTAAGGTGAAATATCCAAATACCCTACTCCATTCCCTTATCTTACCAAATTCATAAGCCTTTAAAAACAAGCAAAAAAACCCCAAGAATGTGAGTTTAGTTTAAAGTGACTTATTTTTGTCTAGTGTTGATGGTCATAATGATTAACATTTCTATTTTCTGCACTTTATGAACTGTTCTGTCTCAGCTGGCATCTTACCTGCAATTTGTTTTGAAAATAATGTATTCACTTTACTATTGTCATTGGTAGTTCCTTTCTACTTTTTTCTCAAAGATAACAATAAGTACAAGGATTTTTTTGGGGGGAGGGGGAGGTGGGGAGGCTGGGGGATGTCCAAAGAATCCAGACTTGTAATTTTCTGGGCCACGAGCCCTGACTCTTTCTTTTGTAACTTCTTAATATATCTTGTATTTCAATTCCCTCTTAGCAACTTCTGTATTCTTTTCTATCACAGCTTTGCAAATCTGGGATTAATTCTTATATAAGAACTGTTTTTGTTATGAAAAAAACTATGTCTATAGATAAAGCAGCTGTAAAGCATATTTAACTATTTATTTTAATATGCCTTTGGTACTCTTGTGACGAAAAGAGAAGTCTCATAGAGGCATCATATTTTCAACTTTAGAAAATAAATGTATATTTGATTCCAAGATTTTTTTCTTCAAATTTTCTTTATTAAAGTACTAGTGAGTTTATTACATGGTGTTTGTAATTAAAGCCCAAAATCAATATATTTTTACATTCTTCTGTTAGGTTCCAAGAAATATCTCACATTATTCATAACATCTAAATGGTGCACCTTGACCTTGAAAATAAAACTCAAATGAAATGTGGAAACGCAAATTATAGCCATATTGTGTTAGTGATAAAGAATCATTGAGTTTCACACACAACATTTTACTTTTTATATGTAACCTGTTATTTTAATATATTTCTCATTTAGTTGGTAGTATTTAAATATTTTTCCATGTTGACAAGTTAACAACTGGCTTTAGTTATGGGTGTTCTGTTTATTAATATTTTTCATTGATTTTTAACATTTACATAGTAAATATAATTGTTACAGCTGTTTTAAATGTAAAATGCTTAACTTGGCAGATGATAATTTAATGCAAAATTGAGCCTCTAGTCATGAACTTCATGAACTAATTCCTGATAATATATATGAAAGGAAAAGTATGCTTATTATTTAAATACATTGGGAGATGTACTTAAGAAGATTTTAAAATGCGAATCTATGAAATTCCCAAACTTTTGCTATTTTTATGGTTTTCCAGAGTATTTGGAATTATGTCATCATTTTTTTGATCTTTAGGTTTTAAACAAAAATTGCACATAACTCCTCAACATGTGTTCTAGGTACTATTGCCGTATAACAAACCACCTGAACTTACAGTTATAAGAAACAGCCATTTTATTACTCTCAGGGATTCTGTGGATCAGGAATTAGTAAAGGGCACAAAGAGGACAAGTGTTCTTTGCTCTGCAGTGTCTGGAGCCTCAGCTGGGAATTCTTAGGGCTGGCTGTGGCCTTGAACATCTGGAGCTGGGAGATTTATTTCCAAGATGGCTTCTTCATTCCTGTTTTGGCATCTGGGCCAGGTTGTTGACTAAAGCATCTGTACATGGCCTCTTCACATGATACGGATTCCTCAAGAGCGCAGTGGCTCAGTTCTGAAAGGGTGCGTCCCAAAAAGGGCCTCCAAGGAGCAGGTGGTAGAAAGAGATGAGGAAAAATCTGAATAGCCTCAGAAGTCACAGCACATCACTTCCACAGAAAGAGTAAGTAAATCTGGCCCCGAGTCAAGGAGAGGGGACATAGACCACCACCTTTCAGGGTAGGGGTATCAAAGAATTTGTGGATGTACTTTAAAATCATTGCAACCTATGTATACCAGCACATTTATTTTTTTAAAAAATAATCTGAAATATGTAATATCTTTATACCAGACAAACCCCAATTATTCCTACCTCTTAGTGTTCACATCTTGGTGTAATCTCTTCTCTGTGAGTGTGGGTAGACAGAATCTGTGACTTGTTTCTAATTGATAGGGTAGGGTTATGGGATATTATTTCTGTAGTTACATCATATGAAGTGCTATCTTAGGAGACTGGGATCAGGGACAATCTTCTTTAGGCTCAGTGGAGTAAACAGTCATGTTGCAGAAGCCCATAGTGCAAGAACTGTGGGTGGTCTCTAGGACCTGAGGGTAGGCTTGTGCCTGTATCCAGCAAAGAGGACTTATAATAATGTAGCCACAGAGAAATGGGTTCTTCCAACACCCTAAATGAACTTGAAAGTGAGTGCTTCCCCTGCTGAAACGCCAGTTGAGAATACTACCCATCACCTTGATCACACCCTTGTGAGAATCTGAGGAGAGGATCTAGTTCAACTAGGCCCAGATTCCTGACATAATGAGATGTGAGGTAATATATGTTGCTTTAAGCTGCTAGTTTGTGGTAATTTGTTATACAGTGACAAAAAAAAAACAAAAGCCAAACAGCTAATACAATCTTATTGCAGGTTTCCATGTATGCTGTGCTTTTAATCATATAGAGTAACCATATGATTTTTTTGTCCAAACTGAAACCCTGTTGAAATTGAAAACTGCACTGAAAGTAATTAAAATTTTGTAAATTTTAAACATTTATTGATCAGTATATTGGTACACCTATATAGTAGATTTTATCAAAAATATTTTCAATTATCTTTACAAAGTAAAAATATACACCTATTTATATTAAAGCAAATATATTTTATTGTTGTAATTATCTGTATATTAAAAACCTTCAGAACTACATATATTCATGAAGTTAATTAATTTTGGTCATATCTTTTTCTAATAGCAAATCACTGATAGTTTCTAAAATGTGTGTATATGCTTTTTCAAGATGGACTTCACATCAAATTTTTTGATAATAGTTCTACATTCTTTTTTATGTTGCATATTTTGTTTAATAAAATTGAATTTTAACTTTTATTCATTCCTTTCACAAGCTATTTTAATTGAAAAAATATTTTTATACACTTGCTGAGTTTCCTGGTAAGCTCTAAGACACATCTTCCAAATAGAAGGTATTCCTAATTCCTATAACTTATTTAAAACTTAAAAACCCTTTACTGAACCAATTATAAAATACAACAATTTTAATTGCCTTTAGAATACTTTAGCTTTGACAAACTTTGCAGTGTAAACTCATCAAGCAAGTTAATATTCTATTCAAATTCAATACCTGTAGTTCAGTATTAAATGTCTTCCTATTCAATATCTACTTTGTCAAGTATTTCTCAAATTAAGTGAAAGGATATACATGTTAACTTACATTTCATTCCCATACAGAATATGAATTTAAGGAAACAGTTTTATCAAAATATTCTTTCCAAAATTTAAGATATCACAAAATTCAATTAAGAATTTTAGACTTAAATTTTATGCATCATTTAACTTTCATCATTTAGGTTGAAGTAGTGAAAATAAATAATAGAGACTTCTTTTTGCAAGTTTTATTTTCTATATTTCATAATTGCAATCTCCTTAACTGTTTAAAAGTTGAAGCCTTGGGCACTCTGGTAATCAGACACACATATTAATGATTTTCAACTCTTTTGGAATAAAATTTGCCTCCAACATTTAGCTTTATCTTTTGCAAAAACATGCAATACAAAACAGATTAATTTACAAAGTTGATTGCAAAACTTCTAATTTCTAAAATCAAATCAAAATTGATCAGTGAAGGAGTGTAATATAATATTGCAGCAACTTTCAGCCCTTTTTTTATCTTATGGCTCACATAAACTAATGACTGAAATTCTGTAGCACACCTAAAGCATTTATATTTGCTGATATTAAAAAAATAGGTATAATTTTGATTCATTCACATAGGACCATTATTATGTGTTGGCTGTTGGCATTTTTTTCTAGAAATAAAAAGAAGTCAGTGCCCATGACTAAATAGTCAGGTATTGCAGGTTTTAAAATTTCTTGCAGCACACTTATTGAAAATAGCTTCTATACTGTTAGAATATGTAAGAATGCTGTTTGTTTGTTTTATTTTTTGTATTGTATTATTTTTCAGCATCAATTCATTACAAATAAAATGTGGCTTATGTATATTCTAATATTTGTAAATTTTGACATTCATATCTTTAATTATGATTAGTAGATCATTTTCCAGTTTGAACACATTCATAAATTATTTTTGTTTCACAATCATTCCAAGTACAGTTTTGCTCTTTAGGTTCTTCATTAAGAGCATGGCTTTTACAACACGATTGTGTTCCACTAAAATTTTTATTTGTATTATCACAGCACAGATTTTTTTCTTCTATATTGAACATTAACTGAAGTTACTGTAGTTCCACAGTAAAATCAGATATTTTACCTTGGCAGAACAGATTTCAAAAGTTTTAATTTGATTCCATCAATCAGATGAAAAACTAAATCAAATTTTCATAAAAATTAATTGAACTGTTTTTCCATTTGAAATATCTGAAGACAATGTAATAAGAATCACAAGTCCTGTTCCTCATGGAGTGACTTTATTAATAGTCTTCGCTTTATTACCAACATGTGCAAACACACGCAAGCACACCACTTGCACTCATGAAAGCAAAAAAAAAAAACAAAAATACCAAGGTCCTAATATGTAAATAGAATTAACTTAGAATATTCATTTATCTAAATGAAGTCATACTTTATATGTTGATTAGAACTTTCATGAACAACTTTGTAAATCAATCTACCTTTGATATGTATTGAATATTTTTGTAAAAGATTCTGCTCAATGGTGAAGGCATTTTGTTCAAAAAGCTGAAAATCTTTAATACATGTATTCAATATATGTATTGCATATATATTATACTGTATATGAACAGATCCATCTAGTCCACCACTGTACATGCATATGTTTAGATGTTGTCTTAGGACCTGATATACTTAAAATGCTAGTGTTTCTGTTGTAGATTTATGTCTTATTTTCATGTGACCTATACAACCCTCATGGTAGATGGTAAATACAGAAACACATTTTGTTCAAATGATAGATGCATCGTCAACTGTATGGGAAAATGGAAAATCAGAACTAGTTACTTTAAATGCACATTTCTATTTTCTCAGATAATTGCTATCAGTAGATTTTATTGTAGAATACAAAGGATTAGCATAAGTAAAAAGTCAAAAAACAGTAAATTGACTTTGTACAATAAGTTTTTTAAAACAATATTCAGTGTTCACTATCTATATTTCATAGCAGGACTGTTCAGCCTCCATTCCTTTATATAATTCATGTATGCTTAGCCTGTAATTTTGAGTATTTCCCTCTGACCCAGAGGATTGGTATTCTGACAGCTTCAGACATTTCACAGGACCTAGAAGGGGATATAGGGCAGCAAAACTAGCTGGTGAGACCAAGGGACCAGCAGGGGCTGATGGGTAGATTTCTTTTACCATCATCACCACCTAAGACCAGAGAGAATTAGCTGTCCCTTGCTGCTTCTCACAAAGCACATTTTATTTTATCAGCTGGCACCCTGCATGCTGTCCTTGTAGTTATATGTTGCATCTGGAAAAGATCAAATAAAGAGGTTTGTTGCTGGTCACCTTACGGATTTAACCACGTGTGAAAGTGAGAACTCTGTTCTCAGAACAAATGTCTCACACACTGCGAAATGGGATTATGGCAGAAGCTGGAAGTACAGTGTGGAGATTGACTTAATCCATTCTGGCTTATTTTAATACAGTTACTAAATAACATTCTCAAAAATGAGAAATCAGGAAATTTTAAATAGCATGGGACACCAGGACAAGTATAACCTTGGACTGAACCAAACAAACTTGATCTTACTGACATAGGTGATGAGAAAGGCATGGCAGACCCAGACATTAAGGAGAGGGGATGAAGGAATATAAATGAACTGTCTAAGTAATAATTTAGAATCATTATATTCAAAGCAATTTTGTAATTATTTATTATAGGATACAATTCTTACCCTCTGCTGCCCAAAATTTCACAGATAGTACTTGGTCTCTTTTTAAGAGACCAAGTAAGTTCATTTTTCCTATTGTTATATTCTAATTAGATTTATCTATTTAGTAAAGTGATAAACAATGTCATATGCGGTGATAAATCTTCCACTTTAAGAGAGCAGTATACATTAAGTGATATCATCACAGATTAGGTGACAAACTTCTTAGGTTTATAAACCAGCTTTATTATTTCCTAGCCATGTGATTTTGGTCTAGTTCTTTACTCTCTCTGTGGTTCTGATTCTTCTCTTCTAAAATGGGCGTATTAAAGATCATTACCAAAAGGGGTTCTTAAGAGGATTAAATGAGTTAATATTTGAAGAACTGTTAATATAGTGTATGAATAGTGTATAGAAACCAATCAACAAATGTAAATTAAGTATATTTTATTGTTATTTCAATTAACTTTCCTAGAAGCTTGGAAGAAATAACACATGCCATGTACACATTTATTATATATAAATTAATTGTGCTTTATTAGATATAACTTTGGTTATTAGACTATATTCCTTTTATAGTCAGCCTGAAACTAATTAAAACATGGTTTAAGAACAAGAGAGAAATCACATTTTGCGTCGACACAGTACTTGCAAAGGTTATACCTTTATAAATTATGCTGCATGATAGATTTTATTTTGTGTGAAAACATCACCTCTGCCACACACAGTTAAGATGGAGAAAAGAAAAAGAAATATAATTTTAGCTGGCTATTATTGTAAGAAGGTAAAAAAACATATATTTGAATGCTAAGGGAGACAGGATAAAGCCTAGGAGCTAATTTCGGCTATTTCTTCTGAACTAATGATAATAAAGATAAACAGATTCTTTTACTATTAAAATGATTATAAAGTTATGAAACTTTTAAGAAGCCTTATAATTATGGGTCTCATACCCAAAACTATGATTTTGTTAGGGTTGCTGTGGTGATCCCAGGAGTCTAACTCCCTGACTGGAGCTTTAACTCTACCTGGGGGGAAAAAAATCTGTTTTTTTAATGGAATTTCAACAGCTCGATGAACAGCAGTAATAGAATAAGGCAAATGGACTTACTTGGAGGAGATTTTCAATTTGCAAGAACTCCAAGGTTTAAATGTTTGAAATGATGGAAAGATAATTAAAGCTAAAATCATCCATGTTTTTGATGGATTTCTTTCTTGCTGAAATCTAGTGTGATTTCAGGAAAGCCTGACAATTAAAATCATAATCTCTGAAGTCTGACTGGGTTTGGATGCCCACTGTCTTGCTAACTAGCCATGCGAAGCTAAGTGATTTAGTTAACTTCTCTGTGCTTAAATTGTTTCATCTATAAAGTGAGAATCATAGAACATTTCTCCTGATTTACGTAAAGTACTTAGAATAAGTAGTTCCTGGCACATGGTAAGGTCATTGTCACCATCCCATAGTATTACCATTGTCTTCATTGTTTAAACCGGTGGTTCCCAACCAGTGGTGATTTTTGCCTCCAGGGGACATGCGGTAATCTCTGGAGAGAATTTCTGTTGTCTCTAGTTGGGGGATGCTACTGTTATCTATGAGTAGAGGCCAGAGGTTCTGCTGAAATTTTTACCATGCACAGGATAGCCCTTACAACAAAGAATTGTCAGGCCCCAAATGAGTAGTGCTGAGGTCAAGAAATATCAATTAAGCTATTCTGTTGTTGAAGATAAAATTTCAAGGCCAAGAAACATTTCAAAAATATTGCATGTAATGCTGGTTAATTCTGACATTAACTCTGTATCTTCTAAATTTCTGTTAAGCAAATATTAATTACTAAGAACTAGAAAGCTCCATGAATATCTAACCATAGGGTACAGAAAGTTTCTGAATAAATAATAGAATAAATAAGGCAACAAGTATCTTCTTACAACATGAGGTAATAAAGTAAAATAGAAGACCTTGCAGGAAAACTAATGGGCAGGAATTAAATGGGAAGAGGAGAATCTCCTCCCCAGGCCTCTGGTATGAGACATTTTAGTTAACTGCAAACTTTGAATGATTGAAAAGTTATTCAAATATCAATGAATTTGAAAGTTAAAAAAATGAATACTGGAATATACAATCACTATATATTGCTTTAAAATTCAGGGCTAGAAAAATGCAGTGCATTGAATACTACTAGTTATTAAAGTATTATTATGACTTTCTGCTCTTATACTTTTTTTCTCTTATACTTTTTAAAGTACATATATTTTGATTATGCTGTTATAGTTGTCCCAATTTATTTTTTTGTTCCCCTTCACCTAGGACCCCCTTTCCCACCCATGCTCCCAGCCCCTTATTTTATGTCCATGGATCATGCATGTAAGTTCCCTCATTTTACCCTTTTCTATATTCTTCTTTTTAAAAAAAAATATTCATCATTTTTTGGCGGGAAGGGCAGGGAGGCAGGAAGAAAGGGAGAGAAACATCAATGTATGGTTGCCTTCCACCTGCCTCCAGCTACAGACCTGGCTGGGGACCTGGCTTGCAACCTGGTTATGTGCCCTGACTGGGGAATTGAACCAGTCAGCTTTGGGTTCACAGGCCAGCGCCAATCCACTGAGCCACAACAGCCAGGGCTTTCTACATTATTCTTAAATTCCCCCTGTCTGTCTTGTACCCACCAATTATGTTTCCTAATACCTGTATCATTTCCCCATTTCTTCCCCTCCCCGTCCTAGCTGATAACCCTCCCAATGATATCCATACCTATGATTCTGCTCCTATTCTGGCATTTAGTTTGTTTTTGTTTTTATTTTTTAGATTCTGTTGTTGATAGTTGTGAGTTTGTTGTCATTTTAATGTTCATAGTTTTGACCTCTTTTTCTTAAAACCCTTTAACATTTCAAATAATAAAGGCTTGGTGATGATGAACTCGTTTAGCTTTACCTTGTCTGAGAAGCACCCTGTCTGCACTTCCATTCTAAATGACAGCATTGCTGGAGAGAGTAATCTTGGCTGTAAGTCTTTGCTTTTCGTTACTTTGAATACTTCTTGTCAGTCCCTTATTGATTGCATAGCTTCTTTTGAAAACTCAGGCATTATGAAGGAATGCCTTTGTAGGTAACTTCTTTTCTCTTGCTGCTTTTAAGATTCTCTCTTTATCTTTAAACTTTAGCATTTTCATTATGATGTGTCTTGATATGGTCCTCTCTGGGTCTAGCTTGTTTGGGACTCTCTGCTTCCTGGACTTGTATGTCATTTCTTTCACCAAATTTGGGAAGTTTTCCTTCATTATTTTTTCACACAAGTTTTCAATGTCTTGATTTTCCTCTTCTCCTTCTGGCACCCCTATGATTCAGATGTTGGCAGTTTTAAAGTCATCCCAGAGGTTCTTATGCCTCTCCTCACTTTTCTCAATTCTTGTTTTCTTCTTCTGTACTGTTGACTTTATTTTTTCCTTATGTTCCAAGTCATTGATTTGAACCCTGGTTTCCTTCCCTTCACCATTGGTTTTGTGTGGATTTCCTTCATTTCACTTAGCTTAGCCTTCACTTTTTCCCTGCCTCATTTGCCATACTCAAGCATATCTGTCAAGTCTGTGAGCTTTTTGAACTCTCTATTAGGCTGGCTATCTCTTTGTTAGGTTGGCTATGTCCTCATTGCTTAGTTCTCCCACTGGAAGCTTGATTTGTTCCCTCTTTTGGGCTGTACTTCTGTTTCCTCAACTTGACAGGCTGCTGTGTTTGCCTCTGTGTCTTAAGGAGAGCTGTTGCACCTGTCATAACAGGTGTGGAGCCTTAGATATTTGTCAGTCCTGGATGGCCAATTTTACCATGTTGTGGTGCTGTGTGTCGGGGAGGGGTCTGATAAGGAACAACGCTGCTTGCCCACCCCTTTTCTCCAGGCACTTCTCCCATTTCCTGTATGGGACTGGCACCTTTCTTACTATTGGCCTAGCTGTGGTTCCCAGAGTGGGTGGGCCTGCTGATATTCCAGGACCATGGGAGCCTCTAAACAAATGGACTCTGATGAGAGACCAGCAGTTTCCTCCTCCACCCCAACCCCCACTGGTTTTCACAGTCAGAAGTAATGTGGCTTTATCCCCACCCCCTTTCCTAAGCTGCACAATGTGGTCTGGTGCCAGGAACACTCCCCAGGTATGCCTACTTTTTTTAAATGTGTGGCTGTGCTTCCTTCCAGCCAGCCACAGCCCCTGTTTAACTGCAGCCACTGTACTGCCAAACTAGGCACAACCAAACCACATCCATTCTGTCCCAGCTCTGCCTTTCCTAACTGGATGAGCTTTTTATATTTTTGTTTGTTGGACTTCTATATAGCTCCATTATCTGAAATTTCTGGTTGTCTCTATAGTTTTGAGGTAGTTCTGTTCCTTCTTAGTTGTGGAAGGAGATGCAGCATGTCTACCTACACCTCCATTTTACCTGGAAGCTTCCCTTACATTTTTAACTAAAATGTTCTGGAAGTAATGACAAAATAGTAAGAATGAGATTCCGTTAAATCATCAGTTATGAATTCTGTAGAGAATTGTACTTTCAAGAGAACTGTGGGAAACTTCTGACAAGGCAACTACTTTTTCCATGATGGGAAAGCTTTTTTTACATGACAGAATAAAACTTCCCTTAGTTTAGGGAGAAAAAATATGATAGGTGGGGAAATGTACTAATGACTATGCCCAGTCACAGAGGGGAAAAAAGAAAAAAAGAGTGATTTAGAACTAAAAAATTGTAATTCCTATCCTGGATGTAGTTTTCTTGATAAAATTTTACCTGCAATTAATCCATAGCTAGAACAGATCATAAAAAGATATATCTCACCACCACCACTGTACATAATTATCACAAGAACTAAACCCTCTGCCAGAAGACTTAGAACCAAGGCTTAAACCCTCCAATGAGACAAAGCATACATGGCTGCTAAAGTTATTAAGGTAGTTCTTTACACTTATGTTGTTTCCATGGACAGTACTTTTAATGTCATCAAAATTGAAAAGGTCCCTGAGTTTTATATATAGGACAAGATTGGTTTCCCCATAGACTGGAAATCTTGTGGGATGCTTAATCAGAAGACTCAGTTCAAGTCCGAGCTCTAATTCTGAGCAAGAATTTCCTCCTCAGCATGATAATATACGAAACCATTAACAATGTCTTTTTATTATTCTTGAAAATCATGAGATGAAAAGAAAAAGCAAAGGCATTGGCATTGGCAGACATAAATTTTAGTCTGCCTCTTACATTTCCTTTTTATTTTTGATCTAGTTGAAGGTTTCTGAGTTTCTTCACCTATTAAATGGGTATGGTTATCCATACACACAGTTAAAATACCCAGCAAAGTGCTTTATATGTTTAGTCACTTTATCAATACAATTTTTCCTCCCTCCTCCTTTAAAAAATCTGAAGCTCTCTGCAAATGTCTGACTTGCAAAATAAATTCTTTAAAATTGGTTTCTTTAGCACCTTTGGTAGATTTATGTGTTTGTATTCATCTGTGACAAAATTGAAAATTATTATTTTAACTATAATATCCATAGTGAAATAACCAGGGAGATAAACTATCATTAAATTAGGTAATTTAAAAAGTATTTTTATTTGAAAGTTTTTATATTTTGTAGTTCTTGGTAGTAATGCAGCCTGTTCTCAGTTCATCTTTCTTTCCTCTCCTCTGCCCCTTCCCTTCATCATAATAGACTCCGTCTGCCCAGCTCTCTCACGTGTGACCTCCTTCCTGACATCTCCCTTTTTCCCAACTGAACATGGAGCCCTACTCCCTTTGCTTTATGGCCTCAACTATGTTATCATTTGGCACTAAACAGCATACCATTCTGATGTAGATAATTGAGCAACATCACATTTCACTAAATCAAAAAGGGTTTTTGTGTGTTTGCTAAAGACTACCTTGTTCATTATCACTCTCCACACAGTAGCATAGTATCCTATCTAACAGTAATTATATGCAATTTATTACTCAATAAACATGTAAATCCTACTATATTTTTTTAATCTAGATTATACAATTTTGGAATTTAATTTCTTACATTTCTGTGATTGAAACATATCTACATCATCTAATATTTCTAACTAGTTTTCATCAGATACTGCCACTAGGATGTGAGATCTTTAAAGCCAAGAAGGCATCTCTTGCATATTTATTTTTATATATGTATATATTTTTTTCCCATTAGCTACTGAGTATGAAATTTTTTAAAAAACCAAAAATCTCTTGAGTGTATTAAACTAACATTCTATAGAAGTAATTAATTTTAGGTTTTATAGTTCCCTTTAACATATACACTCTAAACAATGGACTGATAATGATTTAATAAGAGGAAATACAAAACACCAAGTGTTTTGATTTATAATCAATATTGACTTGTCATATCATGCAATGGGACTTGATTCAATGATACTGTCCATGGGTAAGAGTTAATATATGATTTACCCGTTAAGGTTATATTTACAGTAACCCATCAATATATATCAACTGATTAAGAAAAACATTTTCCAAATAGAGTCTGAGTTTATAGGCAATGGAATAAAAGATACTTTATATGTGTTGGCAAAAATTATGTACACTACAGCCATCTAATGAACTAATAACAATGATGTCTGTATCTTTTATTAGACACTCTGTTTTGCAAAGCAAATGTTTTTGGAATCTTCTGAATTAGTAAAAGAATAAATAAATTCTTACATCTGGAGAAATGTGGTCTGCAGCTTTGTTCCGATTCCTGTATTTAGTGCCAGGTATCTATCACCTGGGATGGGGTGTTACTTGGTAAAATAGATCTCATTACTTATTCTCAAAAGAATGCTCCATTTCAGAACAAAGCTGTTGTTAGTGGAACTTTGATTTTAGTGACCAAATGCCAAGAATGTTTTAAAATACTCCATTATTCTTCCCTTCAATGTAGATCAACCAGACATAACGTATGTGAGAAGTTTTCTAAATTTTTCAGCAATAAAACTGAGATGATGAAAGCTTTACTTCTCCTTAGATATCATCCAGTACTGGTAACCAAGTTGTTTGTTCTTTCTTTTTTATTGTTTAAGGCTGGAGTGTATTACTCTCGTGATACTTGCCAAAGTTCAATGACATCATTGTTTGAGACTCACCATATGTGTCTTTGATCCCTGCCCAGTAGGTACCTTGGCTACATGCCAGTTTGGCACTTACTACTATTACAATTTTGATTTTTTTCATTTGCTTCTGATTCTATCCATGCTGCCATCATACATCTCTTAAATAAGCAACTTTGGGAACAAAGGGTTGCACAAGATAAGCTGTTTTAACACTGGCACTTGAGGGGATTTTGTCAGTCTTTTTGGTTTGTTGTTGACTTCTCTTTGTAATTCAGATTAATTCAGACTCTTCTCCATTCTGTTTTTGAGAACCTTTGTTTAGGATGTAAGCAAAGCATAACTCTGTTGTCATTTAATACAGAGAAGAGAGCTAAAATGATGAGAATGGGTGTAAAGAATTTGTGGCTTCAGTTTAGTTTTCTTTCTTGTGGATGAATAAAGATATCAGAACTATATTGTAAGATTCTCAGGTTCCATGAGATAAATTTAATGTTCAGTTCAGCATGTATTGGCTCCTACCTTCACTTTCCTAAAAGGTAAAGGAACTGTACTGTATGTACTAAAAAATTATTTGCAAATGTAATAATCATAGAAAAATTTACAAGTGAGAATTGTGTTAAATATTATACCTGATACTAATGGAAAATGATATGGAATGTAAATTGAAATTGAAAAATAAAATTAAAAGGGACCAGACTCCCATCCCAAGTAATCTAAAATCAACACAGCACTATGGTGGTGCATTTGAAAGAGGAAAAAGTGCAACAAAGTTAGTAGAGCAGAGACAGAGTGTATGGCTCCAAGATGTTTAACATGTCCCGTTGACATGGTGGGAGAGAACGGAGGTAAGAGCAATTCGAGACAGACAAAATCAAATGTTTTGCCCATAACTTAAAATTGACTTTAAAACACTAGGGGTGGAGGGAACCAGGAAATTTAATTCTTTCTAATTTGAGATAAATTTATGCATCTTCCCTTGTTGAATGATTGAAATTCAGTGAAATGCAAATATCTTACTCCTGCGATGCATGAGGGTGATATTGGAATGCAGATCAGCATATGCCACTAGCCAGGGGGAGAAGACTGTGGTCAAGTAGGTGGAAGCTGAGGCCACTTGTTCTGGCCCCCACCTTGGATTCTCAGCTGAGATTTTGACAAATAACCTGAACAATCAATGAAATCTTAACTGATAAGAAGTTTACAAGCCAAGGAGTACTGAACACACTTCACAATGGAGAGTAAGGGAATATATAAGTTAAAGGGGAAATACCCCATATGTGGTGAATGCAGCCACAGAGAAACTAGTCAGAATCATAGTTTTGTGGCTCCTCCCCTTTCAGGGCAGGGAACCCCCATATCTGGGCCAGTAGTGACTTGGGAGAATATATGAAGTTGGGAAGATCCAGGCTACACACACACCCATAGCAAGCAGCAAGTCCATAGCTGTAGCGCCAAATGCCAACAGGGAGGGTGCCAGGAAGAGAGAGGACTTCCCAAAAGGAACAGGGCTCACATTAGGTCAGGCAGAGGAAGGCTGTGTCCAACCCTGATCGACCATGAAAGACTTGAGGCTTTTCAGAGAGCTGCTGTGTATGGAGAACTGCACAGGGACTCAGTCCCAGAGACTTAAAAGGGGAGCAGGAGTGTGTCAGGCAAGGACCCTGTGCGTAGCTACCCTGCCAGCAGAGGGACAGGATTGAAAGTGCAGTTTGCTCACTCTAAATATAGCTGGGAAGGAAGATGAGAAAGTTGCACAGCAGAAGGATTTCTGGGCCCCAGCACAACACTGCTAACAACCCGGGGGCTATGCAAAATAGAGAATTCGGGACTGTGTCTGCTGTGAGAGTAGTGGGTTGGCAATTAGGCGAGAGTGAATCACCTAAGATTATTTACAGCCAGGCAGAACCTTGTTCCTCAGCAGAGTTCAAACCTCTGGGAAGGGAAGGATGTACCCAGCCCCCACCTCTTACAGGATTGCAGCACCAGGGAAGCTCTGCAGAACAGGGGCTCAAGAATGCCCTGCAGGGTGCATACCCATGGGAGAAAGACAGGAAGAGAAATTTAGAAAGGGCCCATTTGGAACTTCTCTCAGGGACAGAAAATATCCTGGTTCCTAGGTCTGTATTCCATGGAGGCCAGCAAGTCAATATGTTCAGAAATTGGTGCAGCAAGAAGGAATCAGGGCCCCATTCAGCCTCGGCTCCCACACAGAACAGCCATCAGGACCAAGCAGGAAGGAACTGATCCTCTTATACAGATTCGCCCTTCACATGAAACAGCTAGTTCATCAGAACTATACATGATTGGGAATAAGCTGGGACAGACCAAGACAAGTGGTACAGGGGAACACACCCACACTTTTCCCAGAAGACTGAACAGCACCTCCCAAGGGAGACACAGGGGTCCCACCCTCCAGATCCCAACAGAAGCCTCTTCTAGAGGTAGTTGTAGGTGGTACATGCTGTGCAAGCAGAAGTTGAAAGACCCACCCCTGGACCTTGAGCTGATAAAAAGTCAGAGGCTGATCCAGAAAATATAACAGAAGACAAGTACCAAACTCTGCTGAGAAGAATTCCACCTTTTTCTTGTTAAAAATTTGAGTTAGTTTTCTCTTGCATAGCTTTTTAACATATCTCTTCTTCAGTTATGTTCCAACTAATTCACTATTTGTCTTTTATTTTTATATTTTTAAATATTTATTTCAAATTTCACAGTGTCCCTTTGTCTTATTCCATTTTGCCTTTACACCCTTTTTAATTTCCATTTAAAATTTTTTTTCCCCCTTCTATTGCTTTATTCCTATTTCTTATTCATACTATTTCTCCTACTGTTTCTTCTCCCTCTGTCCTTTCAAAATCAACTTTCATCCCTTTAATCAGCTCAGTTTTTTCCCTTTCTTATAATATTTTTATTTTCTTTCCACCTTTATTTCTTATTTAGCATATATATTGCATTTATTGCTATTTTTCTTCAATTTTATCCTTTTTGTTCACTATTTTTTAATTTCCAGTCTCATAGGTTACTCTCCCACTGTTTTATTCCATTTTGCCTTCCTTTTGCCCTTGCTTACTTGAGTTTGGAGTTTTATTTTTCCCTTTCTTAGCTTGGATTCTATTTCATACTCTTATTGTTACCCCTCCCTCTTCTATCTTATATTATCAGTCTCTTTATATCTTCATTAAGCTTCACTCCTTTGCTGTTGATATTGCTGATGTGGCATGGGGGTATATTTCTTGGCGTGGGTTTGGCTTTTAGGGCAGTTTTGCTTTGTTCTGCCAGCACCTGTACAACAGTATACAAGACGTGGTGAGGATTGTGTTTCTCAGTCACCCTGCAGGCAGGGGAGAATCCACCAACAAATGAACCATCAATAATCAAAGCCCAAGTACAGTGAGAGAGCCCACAGAAACTGAATAAAGGGCATCTCTAGATCATCTGGATCAGGGGATCAAAGAGCCTGCACCACTGGGTCGCACAGAACTGCTACAGAAGTCCATCACACAAAGGTAGGCAGTCAAGGCACAGCAATCTGAGACACAGAAACAAACAAAGAGTTACCTAAAATAGGAAGACAAACAACCTCCAATAAAAATGAAAGGAGGAATCCCCAGAAAAAAAGCTAAATGAAATTGAAGCAAGCAGTCAATCAGATATAGAATTCAAACTAATGGTTATAAGGCTACTCTCGGAACTCAGTGAGAACTACAAGGAACTTAGTGGGAACTACAGCAACATGAAAAGGGACATAGCAACTATGAATAAGAACCATGAGAAAATGAAGAAGACAATATCTGAAATGAGGAATACACTAGAATGGATTAAAACTAGGCAAAGTGAGGCAGAGGACCGAATCAGCAAGCTAGAAGGCAAGATAGAAAAAAACACAAAGCAGTAAAATGAAAAAAGACTAAAAAGAATGAGGATAGTTTAAGAGAACTTTAGGACAACGTTAAATGTAACATCATTCATATCAGAGGAATACCAGAACGAGAAGAAAAGGAGCAAGGGGTAGGAAACCTGTTTGAAAAAATGATAGAAAACTTCCCTAAATTTGTGAAGGAGAACGTCTTGCAAAGTCAGGAAGCATAGAGGGTCCCAATCAAGATGAATGCAATGAGGCCTACTCCAAGAAACATCAATTAAAATAACAAAATTTAAAGACAAAGTAGAATCTTAATGGCAGCAAGGAAGAAACAGCTAGTAATACATGAGAGGCTCCAATAAGGCTATTTGCTGATTTCTCAACACAAACACTACAAGCCAGGACTAGCCTAAATGTTCCAATTAATGAAAAGTAAGGACCTGCAATTAAGACGACTATGTCCCTTAAGGATCTCATTTAAAATGGAAGGTGAAATAAAGAGCTTTCCATACAAAAGAAGGCTAAAACAGTACATCTCCACCAAGCCAGCATTGCAAGAGATGCTAAAGTGTTTAAGAGAAGAAAAAGAGGGAGGGAGGGATAGAGGGGGAGGAGATCACAAATACAAAGGGGAAAAATGGCAATGAATAAATACCTATAATAACCTTTAATATAAATGGATTAAATGCTCCACTCGGAAGACATAGGGTAGCTGAATCAATAAGAAAACATGACCACAGATATCTGTCCATAAGAGACCCACCTCAGAACAAAAGATTTACATAGGCAGAGAGTGAAGGGATGGAAAAAATATTCCAAGCAAATAAACATTAAAAAAAAACCTGCAGTAGCAACACTGATATCAGACAAAACAGACTTCAAAGCAAAGGCCATAACAAGAGACAAACAAGGTCAATACATAGTACGTAAGGGAGTGGCCCAATATGAGGATATAACCCTTGTAAACATATAGGCACCCATCATAGGAGCACCTAAATACATAAGAAAAGTCTTGGAGGTCCTTATGGAGATCCACAGCAATACAGTCAAAATAGTAGATTGTCAACAATGGATAGATCTTCCAAACAAAGAATCAACGATGATATTTTGGCATTGTATAACACTGTAGATCAAATGGACTTAATTGATATTTACAGAATCTTTCACTTCAAATAAGCAAAATATACACTTTTCAAATGCACATAGATCATTTTCAAAGACAGACCACATGGTAGGACACAAAACAAGCATTAACAAATTCGAGAAAGTTGAAATCATATCAGCAGCCATCTTCTTGGATCACAATGGCTTGAAACTAGAAACGAACCTCAAGAGAAAAACTCAAAAGCACTTAAATACATGGAGACTGAATAACTTGTTATTAAATAGTGAATGGGTTAACAATGAGATCAAGGAAGAATAGAAAAAGTTTCTGGGAACAAATGAAAGTGTACACACAACAGCCCAAAACCTATTGGACACAGTGAAGGCAGTCCTGAGAGGGGAAGTGAATAGCAATACAAACCTATCTAAAGAAGATAGGAAAATCTAAAACAACCTAACCCTACATCTAAAAGAACTAGAGGAATAACAAACAAAGCCCAGAGTGTGCAGAAGGAAGGAAATAATCAAAATCTGAACCAAATCATATGACATAGAGACTGAAAAAACAATCCAAAGGATCAGTTGAATCCAGGAGTTGGTTCTTTGCAAAACATAATTGACAAACCTTTACCAGAAGAAAGGGGAAGGGACTAGTCAAAGAACAGGTATGAATGACAGTGGAGAGAGGGGACTGATTGTGGGGGAGAGGGGTAGTCTGGTGGAGGGGTCAAAAGGGAAAAAAAGTTGGGACAACTGTAATAGAATAAATAAGAAAAATAAAGGATATGTCACTAACCAAATTTGTGATTTTTAACAGATGATTCTTTTGCTTTTGGAATGAAGCCCAGGTTTCTTAACCTGTCATATGGAGGGAGAGAAATGTATCACTTATCCCACCTGGAGCTTTTTAGATTTGCAATAATACAGAAGATACACATTGAGAATTTTCATTGTAATCATAAAAACAGGGAAGATGTGCAGTAATACTAATTATTCACATTTATAATTTTAAGCTGTTCAAATTTATGCATTTTAAGCAATTACAATTATTGGATTTAATATCAAACTACTTTCCAGCAAAAGCACATATTTTTCATTTCCTTTTATTTCTGAGAATAAACTATTCTTAAGATATTTGCTAATGGCTTTGGTATTTATAACAAATATATTTAAAAATTTTTATTTTATAGCATTTCCACATAAAATACATTAAAACAAAACTCTAAATATTTCCATACTTAATAATGTTTTAAAAATGATTATAATACTAAATTAATTGGGATATGTTTTTAAATTTTTTTTATATTCAGAAAACTAAGTAGTAAAGGTTATTTCTAGGTATTCTTCTCAGTGCCAGAGAATCACACAACAATTCATCTTTTATCTCAAAGGTCGTATTCTCCTAAAGTTTAGACTTCAGTTTTAATTGTTAAAATGTTTTGAAATTGTGAGTGACTGATTCCATTACAAGGGGGAGACCCCAAAATGGAATTATCTTCCAGAGGGCAGGCCCTTTGGTAGCACAGGCTTTCCCCTGCTAAGTGAGTGTTCTAGGAACCTATCTCTGTCAGTGTACTACCTAGTGTTGTAGTGAGAGGCTGTGTTTGGCGTCAGAGGATTTTTTTGGAGGCCCTCTCAACATGTTTGCCCATTTCATAAAGGGTGATTTACGATCACACCTGCCCACACTGCTCTGAGTGTTCAGAATGTTATTTACCAAAAATGGCATGACCCCCATGCCCCACCCTCCTTATTTACCAGATCTTACCCAGAACGACCTTTGTTTTTATTTCCCCAGATGAAAAATTTCTCAAAGCAGAATGTTTTGCTGATGTGAAAGAGGTGAAACAAAAAACAGCATAAACCCTGGCCTGGTGTGGCTCAGTGGATTGAGCACCAGCCTGTGAACCCAGGGGTTGCTGGTTCAGTTCCCAGCCGGGGCACATAACCAGGTTGCAAGCCAGGTCTCCAGCCAGATCTGTGACTAGAGGCAGGTGGAAGGCAACCATACATTGATGTTTCTATCCCTTTCTTCCTACCTCTCTTTCCCTCTCTCTAAAAATAATGAATAAAATCTTTAAAAGAATAAAATAAAATGTTTATAAAAAACAGAAGCATTAAAAGGCATCAAAATCGGTGAGTTCAAATACTTTTAAGCGGAGGGAAAAAAATGTCTTGATAGATGTATCAAATGGAGAGTACTTTGAGGGTGACTGAAATTTAAACATTTAAGAATAAATAGACATTTTTAATAAATAAAATTTTTTCTGAGCTACCCCCTCATATAAATAATTTTCCAAATTACTGTTGTTCAATTTGGGTCCTTTTAAATTCTTTCAGATACCATGTTCCCTATTTTTGAATTACAACAGGGGGAGAAAAGCTGTGGTAGATACTGATGCAACCTGTATGCTGCATTTCAACTACGGTAGAAAAATAACAGTTGAGCTCTGCTGAAAACACATGTTATACGTAGAGATTTAGCCATATGATTATTACCTATAAAATAGTCATGTTGAAATAAATACTAATTGGCAATTTTAAAAAATTTTATTGTTGTATTACTAATTGGCATTTTTTGATTTTCAGTTTTAAAGGTATGTAATCCTTGCATGGTTTCATTTTGGCAGCTCAGAGCATGGTTACTGTCCATGGTCAAGGTGGTGAGAGGTCTAAGATTCACTGAAGTCCTCCTTGACCTTTTTAGGCTTTGGAGGAATACTTCTCCCATTCTTTGCCTTTTTTGGATCTTAATTTCTGATTTGTGTTGTCAGTGGGAGTCTCATCCCCCTCACAAGTAGTAATGATGATGTGTTTATTCTGGGTATTAAATTCTGTCTAAATGTGTTTGTATTACATTTCACAATGTACTCTTTGGACCCTGTCATCTGGTTGTGCAACTGTGAGTGGATCAGTCAACCCGTAATTTATATTTGCTGTAGCAGCTGGTGGGGCTGACTGCTATCCCTAGCTGTGCCCATGGAGCTGTACAAAACTATTCTTGATGAATATGTCTATTCAATTGCAGGCTGCTGAGCCCACTTTGAGGGGCAATAGAGTGGGTCCATGTCATGTAAGTATGCTTGTGTGTGTGTGGCAGGCAGGGGGTGGGGGGTAGAGGGTCAGGAGGCACTGTTGTTCCAGGGCCAATCTTCCCAATCAATCTCTTTGCCACCAGGATCACTTCTGACCAAGTGTCCTAATTTTCTTTTATAATTTTCAGTATGAATGAATTTAGCCTTTGGGGCTTCAGTAATTTTCTATGATATGTCTCTTAAGCAACTCAATTCCATTTTAGTGCATAGTGTGTATTACTAACTTAACGACAACTTACTGACTTACCAAGTGTTCTGTGACATAGCTCCTAACTTTGTGCCTTCATTATTTTCTTCTTTATTATACTGTAGTAGTAGAGATGTGTTTTATCATTGCAAACTGCCTCCCAGTACTTTAAAATTGAGCTTATTGTCACCAAGCATAAACTCAGGTGAGTCCAGCACTGGACAAATCTGCACTGTGTGCGAAAGGCTGCCGCTGGGAGTGAGCCAACTCACCAATAAAAAACACATGCCTCCTTTTTATTTAATCCCCTTTTCCTTCTCCACAGTGTCTGAATCAGGTGAGAAGTCGATTTGGTGGGTCTTGTGCAGATGCAATTAGCCTTGCCTGCTAGTTCGACTCTCGTGAAAATTGCACCACACCTGCATATCCGTTGACTCAGTTCCTTCCTCTCCCCTCCTAGCTTGGGTGTCGTCGCGGGTGTCAGCGTAGGTACTTCCCTAGCCCCAGGCGGCGCGGCTAAGTCCAGCTCTCCCGGTTATTGGCTCCGCTGCACTGCGCAAAGCAGGGCTGGTGCGCGCCGCCTGCGCCGGAGAAGGGCGCGCTCCCGAGCTGGTGCATTGTCGCTCTCCTCCCGGTTCCCACCTATTGCTGACTGCGCCCGGGCCTGCCATGGGAAATGTGCCATCGGCGGTGAAGCATTGCCTCAGCTACCAGCAGCTTCTCCGAGAGCATCTCTGGATCACGGATTCAGTGGCTGGGGCGCTCGGCCCCGCGCAGGTACCACCTCAAGGCCCGGAGTGTCCCCACCCTCCTGCACACCGCCACTGGCCTTAACCCCAGTAATGCCACTTCTGCAGAGGTCTGTCGTGTTAGGCATTACCCCTTAGAACGTTTCCCATCCACTCGGCTGTAAGTAGGTAGACTTGCCCTACAGAGAGAACCCAGCAAAATCCCTACCTGTGGCCATTTGCTGGTTCCCCAAAGGAAATGGTTCGTCTGTTTTACTATTAGAAGGAACGCGTTATGTAATATCATTTGTAGCTGCAGGAAGTCAGCCAAAGATAGTGCCCTTATTTTCAATTCTTTTCTTGTATTGTGTAACAAAGAGAACAAATTTGCCAGAATGTGAGGCAGAAAAAGGAAAGAAGCCAACATAGAAGGTTAGGAAAACATGGTAGGATGAAATTATCCATCATATCATTAATTATTCCTAACGTAGTTATGCTTCAAAACACTTGAATAAGCTTGGAAAAAATGGTAGAAAATAGCATTTCAGACCAAAATTAATCCCATGTGATTCCTGAAAGCCCATTTTTAGACAAAGGCAACCTAATGGTATCCACATACATGTGATTCAATGCGTTCTAAACCAGAAATGGCAGGTAAATTATAGAAATTACATGTATAAATTTAAATGTTTCCCTTAAAATTTAAAAATTCACAAATCAATAACACTGATAATTGTTACATGAATGTGTTAAGACATGGTAAAAGGAAGAGACACTGAGGGTTTACATATCATTTATTTTTTGTTTTGCTGGATGCAGGAAAAGTTGATTCCTGATTTATCTTATGAACAAAACAATATTTTAATCGGTAAACATAATTTTACAATGTTTCTTCGAATCAATTATTCTACTGTTACCAGTTTTCTTATAGTTTTACATTTTGAGCATTCTCAGTTTAGTCTGTGAAATTGTAATCTGCAAATAGGTATTTAGCATTTGTCATTTGTGGATTCTTTAAAACATGCTTTACCCCTCATTTTCTTAAAAGATGGTCATGATTATCTGACTCAAAGCCTCTTGCTGACAATGCAAGAGAGGGAGTTCTTAATCTTCTCATCTGTTCACAAGTCTCTTTAATTTTCCTACATTCTAATTTGATTTTTTATAACTTTAAACTTTAATATTCTGTTACATAATAAATTAGGAATTCTTAATGTTTGTTCCCTAAATCTGAGACTTGATATGACATTTGTTGCTATATTAACATTGTATTTCTTTGTCCCTTGCCATGCTTTGCTTTTGTTTGGGGGACAGTAACGGAAGCCAAGGTGCTGCTTTGCCCTGTTTGAGGAAGCTAAAGTGATTCAGAATGACTGAGTGATCAAGGAATGTGAGGAATAGGATTCTGACATTCACTAGCCTCATGAAGACATGTTGTTCCTTTGTGAGAAATAGCTATACCTTCTTTAAAATTGCCTTTTTATCCCCCAACTGCTTTGCTTGGGAAACTGCTATTCATTCCTTCAAACACTGCTTCACTATCACTTCTTTTGACCAACTCTTTTCTTCTTCCATAGCTAATGACCCATTTATGGGATTTTATGGCATTTTAAACATAATTATCTTTTAGTCCCAGTCTTATTGAATTGTAATTTTTTATGTCTTGCGCATTTTGAGCTTGCAGCAGCATGGACACACCTGACACTTGACTCTGATTTATCACTTTCCTCAGTGCCTGCTTACCAATATCCTTAATGTTTTAAGCCCTGCCTCTCCAGTTCCTCAGTCTGGACCCTGCCTGGCTCAGTGGGTATATCTGTCTAAATATTCAGGTTCTTTATGACTTCTTATCCACATTCACAGTTTCAGTTACTATTTGTGTGTCAGTGTCTTCCAGATTTATATTCCTTTTTTCTTAAGTTCCAGTCCAGATGTTTAGCTACTCACTTGACATTGTCACTTGGATATCTCAAAAGTGACTCCAACTAAACAATTCCAACATTGGATTCATGTTCTCCCCCCTTAGAATGCCAGGTCTTCCCTAAAGTTTTCTATCACAGGAATTATGGTGTCATCATAATTCATTCTGTCCTAAAAGCCACTAACCAAGAGATCTCCTTATTTTCATTTCCCCACATCCAGAGTGTCGCTAAATCCTGGTGTTTTACCTCTTGAATTTCTCTCAAATGCATTTGTTTTTCCAACTTCACTACTACAATCACTTTTTAAATGGCATTATCTCTCATGGAGTATTGTAGCCCTTCTGCGACTCATTGTCCATATAGCTAGTTAGGAGATGTTTTCAGTTACAAACAGAATCAAGCTATTCCCCTTTTTCACAATCTTCTGTGAATTGCCTTATCTTTTAGGAATGAACACCAGCACCTTTAATATGATCTCTGAAACTTCTTTTATTGCATCTCTGCAAAATCATCTTAAGCTACATTTTCTTGTTTTTGCCAGAGTAGCCTTTGAATTCCCTAACAATGTTTTCTTTGGCAGCTTGATCTAGCTTGTTTTCCCTCTTCTTTGAGCAACAATGTTTCTAGTGAATTAACTTCTATTCCTCCTTCAAATCTCAAATGTTCTTTGTCATGAAGTGCTTCTGATTCTTTTTTTAATTAATTTTTATTTAATTTTATTATTATTGTATTACATTTATCCAGTTTTGACTCCCCTCTGTCCATTTCCCCACCCACCCACTCCCCACCAAAGTCCATCCGACTTGTTGTCTATGTCTAGTTCCTTGACTAAACTGCTCCCCTTCTTTGCCTCTGCCTCCCCTACTCCCACCTGCCCAATGAAGGTCTATTCATTGTATTCATGTATCTGGTTCTGTTTTGCTTGTTTGTTGGTTTTGTTCATTATTGTCCTGTAATGGGTGAGATCATAAGGTATTTGTCTTTCACTGACTGGCTTATTTCACTAAGCATAATACTCTCCAGTTCCATCCATGTTGTTGCAAAAGGTAGGAGTTCTTTCTTTCTGCTGTGTAGTATTCATTGTATAAATGTACCAAAGTTTTTTGATCCAATCATCCACTGATGGGCACATAGGCTGTTTGCAGCACTTACCTATTGTAAATAGCACTTCTATGAACATAGGGGTACATAGGTTCTTCTGAATTGGTGTTTCAGGGTTCTTTGGGTAAAGTCCTAGTAGTGGAACCACTAGATCAAAAGGCAGTTCCATTTTTAGCTTTTTAAGGAAACTCTATACTGTTTTCCATAGGGGCTGCACCAGCCTGCATTCCCACCAACAGTGCACCAGGGTTGCTTTTTCCCCACATCCTCGCCAACACTTGTTGTTTGTTGATTTGTTGATGATTGCCATTCTGACAGGTGTGAGGTGGTATCTTATTGTGGTTTTAATTTGCATCTATCTGATAGCTAGTGATGTTCAGCATTCTTTCATATGCCTTTGGACCCTTTGTATGTGTCCCTCAGTGAGTTGTCCGTTCAGGTCCTTTGTTCATTTTTCAATTGGGCTGTCTGTCTCCCTGGTTGAGTGTTGAGTCCCATGAGTTCTTTATATATTTTGGATATCAAACCCTTGTCTGAGGTATCATTGGCAATTATGTTTTCCCTTACACTTGGTTCTCTTTTAATTTTGCTGGTGTTTTCTTTAGCTGAACAGAAACTTATCAGTTTGATATAGTCCCATTTGTTTATTTGTTCTTTTATTCCTTTGCCTTGGAGAAGTATCAGTAAACATGTTTCTGCGTAGGATATCCAAAAGTTTATTGCCTATATTTTTCTCCAGGACCTTTATGGTAGCATTACTTATGTTTAAGTCCTTTATCCATCTTGAGTTTATTCTGGTGTATGGTGTAAGTTGGTGGTCTAGTTTTATCTTTTTGCATGTTGCTGTCCAGTTCTCCTAACACCACTTGTTGAAGAGACTGTTTTTACTCCATTTTATGTTCCTTCCCCCTTTGTTGAATATTAATTGAACATAGAGTCCTGTGTTTATTTCTGGGCTCTCTATTCTGTTCCATTGATCTATATGTCTATTCTTATGCCAGTACCAGACAGTTTTGATGACAGTAGCCTTGTAGTATAGTTTGATGTTGGGTATTGTGATTCCTTCTACCTTGTTCTTCTTTCTCAAGATTGCGGTGGCTATTTGTGGGCATTTATGGCTCCATATAAATTTTTGAAGTATTTTTTCTATCTATGTGAAGTCTTTCATTGGTGTTTTAATTGGGATTGCATTGAATCTGTAGATTGCTTTGGGTAGTATGGACATTTTAATGATGTTAATGCTTCCCATCCATGAACATGGTATATGTTTCCATTTATTTATATCTCACTTCATTTCTTTCTTCAGTGTTGTACAGTTTTCTGAGTACAGGTCTTTTACCTCCTTGGTTAAGTTTATTCCTCAGTACTTTATTTTTCTTGTTGCTATGGTAAATGGGATTTGTTTTCTAGCTTCTATCTCTGATGTTTCTTTATTGGTATACAAAATGCTTTTGATTTCTGTATATTGACTATATCCAGCTATTTTGCTAAATTTGCATATTAGGTCAAGTAAGTTTTTGGTGGAGCCTATTGGGTTTTGTATGTACACTATCATGTCATCTGTAAATAATGGCAGTTTGACTTCCTCCTTTCCAATTTGGATACCTTTGATTCCTTTTTCTTCTCTAATAGCTATGGCTTGAACTTCCAAAACGATGTTGAACAAAAATGGAGAAAGTGGACAGCCTTGTCTTGTTCCTGATCTTAGGGGGAAAGCTTTTACTTTTTGCTCATTGAGTATGATGTTGGCTTCAGGTTTCTCATATATGGCTTTCATTATGTTGAGGTATGCTCCCTCTATTCCCATTTTGCTAAGGGTTTTTATCATAAATGGTTGCTGTACTTTATCAAGTGCTTTTTCAGCATATATTGATATAATCATATGGTTTTTGTCTTTCATTTTGTTGATGTGGTGTATTACATTTATTGATTTGTGCATTTTGTACCATCCTTGCATCCCTGGGATGAAACTCACTTGATCATGGTGTATGATCTTTTGAATGTATTGCTGGATCCAGTTGGCCAATATTTTGTTGAGAATCTTAGAATCTATGTTTATCAGAGATATTGGCCTATCGATTTGTTCTTAGTTGTGTCTTGACCTCGTTGTGGGATTAGAATAATATTGGCCTCATAGAGTTTGGGAATCTTCCCTCTTGTTGGATGTTTTGGATTAGGTTGAGGAGGATAGGAGTTAGTTCTTGAAATGTTTGGTAGAGTTCACCTATGTAGCCATCTGATCTGGGGCTCTTGTTCTTTGGGAGATTTTTGATTACTTCTTCAATTTCACTAGTTTTTATTGGCCTATTCAGGATTTCTGATTCTTGTGGATTCCATTTTGGTAGATTATACATTTCCAGAAATGTGTCCATTTCACCCACATTGTCATATTTCTTGTCCTGTAGTTATTTGTAGTAATTTCTTACAATCCTTTGTATTTGTGAAGTATCAGTTGTGATTTCTCCTCTGTCATTTCTGATTCTGTTTATTTGGGTCCCCTCTCTCTCTCTCTTGATGAGTCTGGTTAAAGGTTTGTTAATTTTGTTTATTTTTTCAAAGAACCAGCTCCTGGACTTATTGATTCTTTGAATTGTAGATTTAGTCTCTAAGTTATTTAATTCTGCTCTGATCTTGATGATTTCCTTCCTTCTACTTGCGCTGAGTTTTGTTTGTTGTTGCTCCTCTAGTTCTTGCAGCTTTGTGGTTAGGTTGTTTGTATGGGCCTGTTCTGTACTTTTTAGGTAGGCCTGTATTGCTATGAACTTCCCTGTGAGGACTGCCTTTGCTGTGTCCTATAGGTTTTTGGCTGTTGTGTATTCATTGTCATTGTTTCCAGAAACTTTTTGATTTCATCTTTGATCTCATTGTGTACCCATTCCTTACTTAAAAGCATGTTATTCAGTCTCTATGAGTTAGAATGTTTTTGGTTTTTTCCCTTAAGATTGGTTTCTAGTTTCAAGCCATTGTGATCCAAGAAGATGCTTGGTGTGATTTCAATTTTCCTGTATTTGCGGAAGCTTGTCTTGTGACCTACCATGTGGTTTGTCTTAGAGGATATTCCATGTGCATTTGAAAAGAATGTGTATTTTGCTCCTTTGGGGTGAAAGATTCTGTATATATCAGTTAGGTCCATTTCCTCTAGAGTGTTGTTCAATGCCGCAACATCCTTGGTGTTGTTTTGTTTGGAAGATTTGTCCATTGTTGATAATGTAGTGTTAAAATCCCCCACTATTAGTGTGTTGCTGCCTATATCTTTCTTGAAGTCCTCCAAGGTTTTCCTTATATATTTGGGAGCTCCTATGTTGGGTGTATATATGTTTACCAGAGTTATATCTTCTTGATGGATTGTTCCCATAAGTATTATGAAATGTCCTTCTTTGTCTCTTGTTATGGCCTTCATTGTAAAATTTATTTTGTCTGAAATAAGTATTGGTACTCCAGCCTTTTTTTCATGTCCATTTGCTTGCTATATATTTTTCCATCCCTTCATTTTTAGTCTGTGTTGATCTTTTGTTCTGAGGTATGTCTGTTGAAGATAGCATATATGTGGGTCATGTTTTCTTATCCATTCAGTGAACCTATGCCTTTTGATTGGCACATTTAATCCATTTACATTTAAGATTAGTATTGATTGATGCTTACTTATTGCCATTTCCCCCCTTTGTACCTGTGTTCTTCTCTGTCTCTCTGTTTCTTCATTTTTTTAAAAAGCAGACCCTTTAGCATTTCTTGCAATGCTGGTTTCGTAGAGATGTATTCTTTTGGTCTTCTTTTATCTGGGAAACTGCTTATTTCTCCTTCCGTTTTGAATGAGAGCCTTGCTGGGTAGAGTGTTATTGATTGCAGACCTTTGTTTGCCATTACTTAAAATATTTTTTGCTGTTCCCTTCTGGCTTTATTGTTTCTGTCGAATAATCATTTGATAACCTTATTGGAGAACCCCTATATGTTATTTGCTGTTTCTCTCTTGATGCTTTCAGGATTCTCTCTCTCTCTCTTTGAAATTTGCAGTTTTAATTATAATGTATCTTGGAGTGGGTCTCTTTGGATTCATCCTCATTGAGACCCTCTGTGCTTCCTGAACTTGAGTTATGTTTTCACTCATCATGTTAGGGAAGTTTTCTGTCATTACATTTCTGAACAGGTTTCCCATTCCCTGTTTCTGTTCTCTTTCTGGTATTTCTTTGATAGGGATAATATTGTGTTTCATGTCGTCCTGCAGCTCTCTTAAAACCTCTTCATTCTTGTTCAGCCTTTTTTCATTCTGTTGCACTGTCTTGGAATATTTTTCTCTATTGTCCTCCAGCTTGCTTATCTGATCCTCTGCGTCCTCTAGCCTGCTATATTCAGAAATTGTATTCTTTGTTTCCTTCTGGCTCTTTCTGACAGTTTCTATGTCCTGTTTAATGCTGGTGTAGTTCTCAGTAAGTTCCTTGTAGCTTCGCTAGAGTTCTTTGTAGTTCCCCTACAAAGTAGTTTTCTTTGAGCTGGCTGAGCTCATTGAGCTTCTCTATCATCATTATTTGGAATTCCATATCTGATCGTTTGTTTGCCTCTGTTTCATTTAGTGATCTTTCTGGGGATTCCTCCTTTACTTTTGGTGAGGGACTGTTTCTTTTTCTCTCCATTTTTAGGTTTCGTTGTAATCCAATCAGACTATGATCAGCTGCCAGGCTAAGGAACTGCTAGGCTGGAAGAGTTGATTTAGTTGTAGTCCTATCAATCTGTGATCCACCACCAGGCTCAGATGCTGCTTGGGGTAACAGATCGATTCAGTTGTAAATCAATGAATCAGCTACCAAACTCAGGCCCTGCTGGGCTAGACAGAGAGGTTCAATTGTAATCCAATGGATCAGCCAGCAGTTCAGGTGCAGCCTGGTGGGACAGCTTCAGATGTAAATCAGTGCATATGCGATCAGCCACCAGGCTCAGGTGCCACTGGGCTAGGCTGCAAGATCCAATTGTAATCCACTGAACCTGTGTTTGGCCACCAGGCTCAGGTGCTGCTGGGCTAGAAAGTAAGGTACATTTGTGATCCAGTGAATCTATGTGTTTAGCCACCAGGCTCAGGTGGTGCTGGGCTTGACTGCAAGATACTGTAATCCAGTGAATCCGTGATCAGCTGCTAGGCTAAGGGGCCACTGGGCTAGACTGAAAGATTCAACTGTAATCCAATGGGTTTGTGATCAGCGGCCAGACCCAGAGGCCAATGGGCGGGACAAACCAACTCAGTTGTGAACCATTGAATCCACCATCAGCAACCAGGCGTAGTGGCCACTGTGCAGAGCTGTCTAACCAACCCAGCTGTTAAGTCAGAGAGTTTGTGATCAGCTGCCAGGCCCAGGCTCTGCTGGAAGAGAGATACCTCTTCAAGTGCCAACTGTTGTATCTATGCTCAAACACGGCAGGTAGGGAGAGATTTATTTAGATGTAAATCAGAGAACTGTGATCAGGGGCCAGGCTCCAGCAATGCCGGGCAGGGCAGATTGCTTCCAGTGGGCGGGGTTATGAGGACCCTCAAAAGGAAGCCTCTGGGCCTGTGTGCAGCACAGTCAGCCAGAGGTGTGAGCGATGAGTCAGAACTGGATCCCCACAGCTGCCTCCCCACTTCTCTCCTCCAAGCCACTGCTGCAAACTCTCCCCACGTGTCTTGGTCCTGTCTGCCCTCCCTCCCCTGGAGCCCAGGGTAGGTGGGTGCCAGTGTATTTTCGTTGTGGTCACCCTAGTAGTTCTCTGTCTCCAGTGCCCTCTCAGGCTAGTAAACACCACGGCTTTCCACCCTTCTCAGCTGGAAGCTGCTCTGCTCTCCGCCCTGTTGCTGTAGCTGGGACACCCAGCTGGGGGGCCAGATCCACCCCCTTCTCCGGTAGAGCCCCCGGCTTTGTCCCTTTGGCTGCTGCCTCAGGTGGGGACCTAGCCAGCTCTCTTGTGTTTCAGAGATTCCTACCAGTCACGTTGTGATGAAGGGGCCTCTTTTATTCTGTCCGTGCTTATAGGACTTCTTTCCAGCTGGTGTTCTGTTGGTAATGCCAGCTGAGTTTTTCTCCAAAAAAAATTCCAGATGCGACCTAGGAGGAGGAGATTGGCGTAGCCCCACTTCTCTGCCATCTTGCCGGAACTCCTGTTTCTGATTCTTAAAGCAAGTAGCCGTGTCATATATCGTTCAGTGCACTAATTTTTACGTATAATATAGATTATATATTTATTTTTGTGATTATTTGATGTTTAATTTCCTACCAGACTCTAAGTATCATGTAAGTAAGGACCAGATTCATCACAGGATACTCAGCATCTGACGGAATGTCTAGTTAGTTTTTGATAGCTAATAAATACTTTTTAAATGAACAAATGAATGGATGTTTGCCCTCCTAAGCCATAAACATCACGTGCTTATGGGGCGACCATGACATTTTTCTTAGCTCTTTTCAGGGTTCAAGACAATGATTGGTGTTGTATAGTACAACTATGTATTTGTCAAAGGAATGTGAAAGTGATAGAATGAATACATGATGTTAAAGTGTGGTCTTAGTGATGAATGATAAATATTGTTACTGTTTGTGTCTTAATTTTTCATCTCATAGAATGTAGTCATGCTTTGAGTAAGAGAGAAGTTGAAAATGGATTCTGGAGGCTGTGAAATGACAGCACAGTACTTAATTGTTAAGTATAAATCTGCAGAGAAAAGCCTCAACAGAACTCCTGTGATTTGAAATAATTTGGTTGCAGTTAGTATTTTGAAACAATCCTGTGCTAGAGAGTAGTAGATTAGAAACCTAGACCATTTTCTGCCACAAATTCTGTGATTTTTGTTGCAGGCAACTGCCTGGCTAGATCTTAAATTTTCAGTTTACCCATTAGAGATAATAATGTAGCCATGATAAATTATTGTGGTAGAATAAAATATTGGGCGTGTGTATGTGTAAATACACATGCACACATTTGAGGTTTAACAATTTATTACCAAATTAAAAAATGTGTCAGTGTGTATAAAAGACTTACACTACCACAGCTAATTAAATTCTTTTAGTCTCTGGGTTTTTGCTAATGACGTTGGTTTTGCAGAAGATTTCCTGGATAGACCAAGAGGTTAAAATTAATCATACTGTGGTTTAAGGTATGCCTAAGGGCCTGTTTTATTTATTTATTTTTGCTTCCATTTAAAATAGATATAATGAACCTGGCTTCATTGGTATATTTTAAAGTTTTTGATTATACTTAAGTTTCTGGTAGAGCATTTCTGTTTTGATTTCTAAGTGCTGCTTAAGTGGTAGCTCAATTTTCATCATATTGTTATCACCATTGCAACAATAAATTCTCAATGTTCTAAATTCTTACACAAACAGTATTTCAAATGTATTCGCTTTATAAAAGCAAAATTGTAGGTTATGAGATTAAATTTATAGTTATTTCACATCACATTCTGATCCTTTAAGTTACATTTGCTGTCAGCAAAAATTATGATTAAAAGTAAAGTGTTTGGTGTTAAAGGGTCTCTGGAATTTACCTAAATGTATTATATTTCTGCTTAAATTCAGTCAGATGGTAATGTGACTATGCTTTTTAGTTTTGTAACTCTATAGCTCTTAGTACATTTACCTTAGAATGACTGGGAAATTTTCAGAAAGGAACCAAAGTATCATTCCATTGTTTGTTTTCTATTTGTCTCAAGTGTTCTTTGTGTCTTTTCTCACCCCACCCATTTTTTCTTTTATGTTTCTTTTGAAATTATGTATTTATTTTCCCCTTGTAGTAGTTTGTTATATACTGTTTTTACTGCAATCTTAGTTGCTATGTCAACACACAACCTTGACTTATTAATATATAACTTAGTACTGTTACAGCTACTAAAATGCAAACATAAGTAATTCCATTCACTTTCTTTTACTTTTCACATTGTTGTGTATACTAATTCTCTACATGGTGTATTTGTTATATGTGTGTTATATATATACACATCACACAGTCAATGTAGATTTATATTTATGCACATATTTTTTCTTTACTTTGTTCTTTACCTTTCTTCATTTCCATTCTTTCATCTAAAATAATTTTTCCTCAAATAGAAGTACTTGCTTTATATTTTCTTCAGTAAAAAAAATATGAATTATTTTAGTTTTCCTTTGTTTGAACTTACATTTATTTTGATACTCATATATACAAGGGCAGTCCTGAAAGTATCAGCCACACGAACTATTTTAATTATATTAACATTGGCTCAATAGTTTTGGGACAGACCTCGTGTGTGTGTGTGTGTGTGTGTGTGTGTCTGTAGTGCAAAAATACAAAGCCTGTCCAGAAAGTATCCAGCCATATACTGTGGAAAAAATAGAGATATTTATTGAAGAAGATACAAGAAACATTGTACATAGGACAGTAATGCCTCAATCCCCTTTAAAGTAGGCACCTTGTGGCTTCACGCAGTTCTCCCAGTTGCCATCAGCTACCCTGGCTTACTTTCTTGAATCTCATTGCTGTTCTGAAATCTATTTCCTTTCAAAAGTGATTTTAGTTTTAGGAAAAGCCAGAAGTCACAGGGTGCCAAATCTGGGCTATAGAGGGGCTGAATCAATGGGATGATTTGATGTGTTGCTGAAAATCTCTGCATGAGGCGTGATGCATGAGCGGGCTTGTTGTCGTGATGAAGCTGCAAATCACCAGTTGCCCATAACTGCAGCCTCCTGAATCATCTGAACAGTTTCCTTGCCCGAGTGTTCAAGCTTAATGCAAAATTTGATAGAGAACCGTTGTTCTACTCACTTAGTCATTTTTGAATGCGATGGCCACACTATGACATGCTCACTCAATGGCGTCTACTGCCCCTACTGACTAGTAGAGTGAAGTTGTCATTGTTCACAGGTGTGCATAATAGTCCACTCTCCTTGGCTGCCAGATTACATCTATGTCACATAAGCCATTCCTGTTATATTAACACTGGCTGGACTTCTTTCATATAAACCATCATATACATGAATATCAACTGTAAATATATATCCCATGTAAAGAATTAAATACGTGACAGCAGTAAAAAAAAAAAAAAAAAAAATGCAGATTTCTCAACAGATGCAGTAAAAACCAGAAATAGTGAAATCAGCTATTAGTCTTATTTTTGTTTTTTTAATAATAATGAATTTTTATTCCATTTTTGTTGTCTTCAATTTCCAATAGTATGACTCTGATGTGTCTAGATTCATTTATTTAATCTGCTGATGGTTCATAGCACTTCTTGGATCTATGGCTTAATGTTGACTTTCATGTGTTCTGTGAATTTTTCATTCATTTCTCTTCAAGTATTGCTTCTGCTTCTTTTTCTGACTCTCCCTTTAGGCCCATAGTTTGAAAAATCTCAGAACTTTCCTGGGTCCAGTTTTTTACTTATACCCATTGCTCGATTTTTTCATCATTTCTTTTCTCTCCATGTTCAATCTGAATATTCTTCCTCACCTATATCCCATTTCACTAATACCTTCTTCAACTTTCTTTAATTTGCTGTTAATCTAATTTATTGAGTTCCTAATTTTAGTTATAGTTTTGAATTAACATATTTCTATATAATTTTTAAAACCACAATGCCATATTATTATACTTGAATGTTTATCAGAACTACTTCAAGCTTCATGTCTGATAATAAACTTACATATTCAGATCTTCTGTGGATCTCTTTCATGAATCTTTCCTACTGGAATGCCTACTCATTTTTGAGTTTATTATGACACCCAAAATGAAAAAAATTACAGACATAATTTGACGTAATGAATGATATTATCCTTTAGAAAGGATTATCTGTGCCCTCCCCACCCTGCATTTTTACTTACTCCTCATCCCTTGCCTCTGGCATTTATCATTTATTCCCTGTATCCGTGAATTAGGTTTTTGATTTTTGTTTTGTTTTTCATTTTATTTTATTTTTTTAGATTTCACATATATGTATGATTGTACGTATAGTATTTGTCTTTCTGTGTTGAACTTACTTCGTTAACATAATGCCCTTAAGGTCCATCTATCTTGTCACAAATTTCAGAAAGTTCTTTTTATGGCTGAATAATATTCAATTTTATGTGTATATATACCACACTTTATCTGTTGAAAGACTTTTGGATTGTTTTTATGTCTTAGCTTGTAAATAATGCTGCAGTGAATGTGGGCGCAAATACCTTTTCAAAGTAGTGATTTCATTTGCTTTGGATAAATACCTAAGTGGAATTGCTGGCCTCAGTAGTAGTTCTATTTTTAATTTTTTGAGGATCCTCCATACTGTTTTTCATGGTGGCTGCTCGAATTTATATTTCCACAATACACAAATGCTATCTTTTCTCCATATCCTCACCAAGACTTATTATTTCTTGTCTTTTTTTTAAATTTTATTGTTATTGTATTACATCCATCCCCTTTTTGTTCCCCTCCGTTCCCCTCCGTTCCCCTTCCCACCCACCCATTCCCCCCAAAGTCAATCCCACATGTTGTCCATGTCCATGGTTCCTTTATACTAGGTTCTTGTCTAAACTGCTCCCCTTCCTTGTCCCTGGCTCCCCCCTCCCCCCTCTTGTCTTTTTGATAATAGCTATTCTAACAGGTGTTAGGTACAGGAAATGATCGGCTTACATTAAACCTGCCAATTTAGCTGGTTTAAGACTGAATCTACTTCATTCCTGAGAGCTTGCCTTATTCATCTCACCCTTTTATTTTGTAGCTCTTCAGGTGTTCTAACTAAGGCCTACGGTGTTTACAAGTGTATCTCTTGATTATTGGGACCTGAACTCAAAATTTTTCCTCCTTAGCCACACTAAGGCTCCTGGAAGCTCTGATGATCTTCCCAGGTGTGATAGAATGGCAAATGCCTCAAGAGGAAAGTTATGCTGAATGTTGGTATCACCGCTTTATGTTTTCCTTCTGCATGGTATACTGGCCACTGAAGTATACTGCCTTGGCTATGATAAGGCTATCAAACAGCTGTTTTTCATTAATATTTTGTCTAGATTTTCTGGTTTTTATGAATAAGTAGTTTGCTCCATATGAGCTAGTTGAAAGATTAACAGTATAACAGGGAAAATGTGGAAAGTACTATTTGTGCATTATAATTGAATTGTAAAAATATATGTATTTACCATACCCATTTTGAAGTGGGTACAGTCTAGTCGATATGAAAACTGTTTAGAGTAACTATTTTTCATTTATTTATTTTTGCATCTTTGTTGAGTTATAACATTGTATAACTTCAAGGTTTATTTGATACACATATCTTTTCAAAATAATGATTAGCACCATACTTTTAGTTAATACTTGCACCACTTCACATAATTATTTGTGTGTGTGTGTGTGTGTGTGGCAAGAACATGTAATCTTCGCTCATAGCAACTTTCAAGTATACGAGGCCTGTCCTGAAAGTATCAAGCCAGTGTCAGTATAATTTAAACAATTTGTGTGGCTGATACTTTTGGGACAGACCTTGTATATTTTATTTTTATTGAATATATTATAATATACATTAGATTTCTAGAACTTACTCATATAGCTGGAGTTTGTATAGAATAACAATTTAAAGTTCAAAAATAAAAAGATAGGCTACTTCAGACCCTGGCTGGTGTGGCTCTGTGGATTGAGCATCAGCCTGCGAACCCAAAGGTCTCTGGTTCGATTCCCAGCCAGGGCATGTAACCAGGTTGCAAGCCAGGTCTCCAGCCAGGTACCCAGCTGGAGGCAGGTGAAAGGCAAACATACATTGATGTTTCTCTCCCTTTCATCCTCCCCTCCTTTCTTTCTCTAAAAATAATGAATAAAATCTTTTAAAAAAATAGGTTGCTTCATAAAAAGTAATTTTATGGAAAAAGACTATTTCAGTGCTCTCCACTATAAATATAAATTTTGAGCTATAGAGAAGATACTGTAAAAATAATATGAAAAGTAACATTATGCCCAACTTCAGTATCTGGCTTTAGAAAAATAATATGCTATTTACTCTTTTATGTATGACATAGTTCAATACATTTATTTGTTGATGAATGATTGTATTTCCTTTATATATCCCTACTGGTATTAGTTTACCTCAGATCTTTCCATTTTATGGGCATGAACGTGGTAAAAATTTTCTTCTTCTTGACCTTTTCTTTTTTAATCTTTTGCTTCATTTCACCCTGGTTTATTCATTCATAACCAATTTCACTCATTCACTAATAAGCTTTTAAAGAAGTCTACATATTTTGTCAATTTATTCAAAAAACATTTCATAGGTTTGTTGACCCTCTTGTCCAGATACATATGTTTCTGTCTACATGTGTATATGTGTGATGTGCTAACAGTTAATTTCTATATTTGAAAGTTTTTTCTATTTTTCTGAGTTATGAATTAGTATTTTAATTTTATTTGAATATTTGTTTCATGTAATTTTAGTCCTTTAAAAAGTGCCTTAAGACACTACATGTCCATTTCTCTATTATTTTGCTTTAAATATGTCTCTTGTAAGCTACTTTGATTGTTTCTATCCTTAATTAGGTGAATTTAACTTTAATTATGTGTGATATGATTATTGATATGTTTATCCTATTTTCTGCTGTAATTATCAGCCTTACCACTTCAAGTTTACCTTTTAAGCTATTTATGCACTTTAATTATTTTGCATTTAAATTATTATTGGGAACAAAAGATTTATTTCACAGAATGAACTAATTCATCTTGAGAAAGTCTGTTTTATTTTTATTACACCAGGGTTTCTCAGATAGCATGTCACCAGGTACATTGGCATTCTCAAGACCCTCTTTGTTGACATATCTGATGGATGAAGTAAAAGGGACTTCCAAAGACTTGTAGTACTGATAAAGCCAAAGATTTTAGTCACTGGCACAACAGAGTTAAAAGTCGAAAGTAAAGGTGTATGTCAGGGGTGCCAAACTCATTTTCACCGGGGGCCACATCAGCCTCGCGGTTGCCTTCAAAGGGCTGAATGTAATTTTAGGACTATATAAATGTAACTATTCCTTAGCAGTTAAGTGAGCCGGGTAGAAACAAGGTGCTGGACCAAAGGTGACGGGCTGGATAAAGCAAGGTGGAAGGCTGGATTAGGCCCCTGGGCCTTGTGTTTGCCACCTGTGGTATATGTGGTCAGAGGCTTAATAAGTGAGCAGTCACAAGCAACAATAAGCCTTTTGTATAACCATGCAAATTAATGGCAATGGAAATAAAATAAAATTTCCGTGAATAGCACTGAAAATCAAATATTAAATGGAAGGTTCTCCAGAACATTGAATATTCTGCAGAACAGTGTCAAAATTGGGGGTGAAGAGAATGTTGGTGAACTAAGTTCTAATGGCCTTGGTGTATAAGGGATACAAGTCCTTAATCAGAAATAAAGGAAGGTATGTAATGCTAAATCACATGCCTCTCAAATGAGGGGGAGTTTTTATGCATGTAAAAAGGAGTAACAGTCTTTAAGAAATAATGGAAATTAAAGATGCCATCCACGCTTCTGCTCATTTATCAAAATGTAGGAGACTACTGGACAGGGTTACAAGTCAGCATGATAGGGGCTTCATTCAAGGCCAGAGAGGATGAGAATTTTCACTAAATAGGTTGAAAAATGTGATGGAGCTTGTTGTTATAGAGTTGAGTTTCCAGCTGGAAAAATAAAGAGACTTGAGTCTTAGTATAACGAAAAAGGCAGAGAACTATGTGCCATTCTACAGAAGCAGCAGATGATTGTTGGGAATAATATATTGGGAAATGAGTAAAGGGAACAGAACTGTGAAATAAGGTGGGTTACCAGGTGAATGATCCTTGGCAATTGGTGATGGATGCGGGTCTTCACTTCAGCCAAGTCCTGGATTTATTGCATTCCAAGAGCAGAGAGACTCTAGATCTTGGAGTTACCTTGAATTTGAATTGACTTATATTTGCTTTTGAGAAAAAAGTTCTTTGTTAAGGCTGCTCACATGTTGATGTCCAAAGGGAAATGACTGGCTTATGGATGCAGAGACCAGGGGCAGAAGCTATGAGGATGGCAGCTGTCTTTGTGGCATTAGAAAGTATACTTTCTGGTATTTTATTTTCATTTATTTATTTTTAAAGATTTATTTATTATTCTTAGAGAGAGGGGAAGGGAAAGAGGCAGAGAGGGAGAGAGACATCAATGTATGGTTGCCTTTCACCTACCTCCAGCTACAAACTTGGCTGGAGACCTGGTTTGCAACCTGGATATGTGCCCTGACTGGGGAATCGAACCAGCGACCTTTGGGTCCACAAGCTGGTGCCTTTACTTTCTGGTATTTTATAAGGGATGCAGCATTTTTGTATTTTACTTGTATTTTGTTTTTAATCTATTTAAATATGCTATTTTGTATGTGTTCTTTATTCAAAGAACTTTAATATAGCTACCGCTGTTGAATATTCACTTTGTGGTAAGCACTACCTAACTGTTTACTGTGCAACAACTCTTTTAATCCTCACAGAAATTTATTTTTTAGATTTAGTTATGGACATGCAGGAAGTTCAAATAACTTATTCATGGTCAACAACTAATGAAGAGTAGAGCTGGGAATTGAATTCAGTCAGTTCTAGTTTCAGAGTCTCCAATTTTCACCACTATACCAGGGCTTCCTAAACTTCCCTAGTGGTTAGAATCACCTGAGGTTTTTATGTAATGTACTGGCCATTCTGATTCAGTAGCTCTGAGTTGGAGCCCAACCATCACAGTTTTTACTTCATGTAATTTTAGAAAACACTATGCTGGGCGATGTTGCCACCCCTCTATCCCTGTATCTGCTGTCAGAGGGCCTGCTGTCATATCACATTTCCTCTAAACTGTCTTTCCAGAGCTCCTGGCTCCTGACCATGAACGACTCCTATGAGTTTCAACTTCCCTTCTTTCCTCTTTGAGGTTGAGACTAGTTCTGCTTGGAATAGAATTGCATTGGATACAAAAGGAAAAACAACTTGGTTTCCAATAAATTTCCTGTTCCCTCCAATCTCCAATGCTTTCTGTCCTTGGATTTCTGTTGGCTCCTGTATTCCTTGCTTTCTCTTACTCCAGCTGGCTTTCACATCCTTCCCTCCCTCAACCCTATGTTCTTGTTTTTTTCATTAGCTCTGAACTCCTCCAAGTCTTCTGGCTGTCTTTATGCTTATTCACTCTGTGCTGTAACTTTCCCTGACCTTTTCTTCTCTCCTCTTCTATTCCTTTCCAAATTTAGCTTTTATTTTTGTTTCTTTTTATTTTCCCTAATCAAATAAGGGGCTAGACTGTGCAGACCCATAACTTCATGGGTCACTCTCATATAACACATAACATTATAAGAGATAAAGCAGAATTATATATTTGGGTAGTTTAACAACAACAACAACAACAACAACAAATCCTGATTTGGAAGTGATGGCCCAGCTTGTGTATCGCCCCAATACTAAAAGCAACATAGAATCTTAGTTTCCTGCAGCAAGTCTCTGTATTGTTAGGAGGTGCAAGTTGGCTACTATACTGGTGAGTCAAATTTAACCCAACCTCTGGAAATGGGCTCGTTTCATCAAGGCTACACTTAAAAATGAAGTACAAATGAATGCCTTAAACAGGACTTACACTCTTTATTCATACATGTAGCTGCCTCAGGCATCTGGATTATCTTTCAGAGCCTATGGAATTTTTATTTAGTTGTCCTCGATGGACAGGAACATGTGGAGACTTCAATGAGACCATCCAGAACATTTCTGAACATTGGTATAGCTTTTGACCGCATAGTGCCTATTAGTAATCATTCAGCAGGCAGGAAGTTGTCTTTAAGTTACCAGAAGTTTGCCATATTCCCTTTTGGACATTTTCCCTTTTATGAGTGATGAGAATTTATTCCTAAATGAACACTCAAGTGTATTTAATTTCTTCTCCTGGCTCTAACCATCTTGATTAGATTTTTTTTTTTTTTTTACAGGACATAGTACTGATTGATAGAACTTGTTTCCAAAACAACATTCATTCTAAAATCAGACTTTATATAAATAGAATTTTTTATAAACATGATTTAAAACATTCAGGTTCATCCAAGTTTATATTTTGAAACTTTTTTCATAAAATTTATATGAAAACCAAGTAATAATAGGAATGAAAAAGTTCTCTTAAAAATGTTAAAAAATAAGAGCTGTTGTTTCTAGGCAGTGATAAAGGGACCAGAACTGTAAGTTCCAAATGCACTTTAGATAGGAGGAGCCTGTATTTCCTTCCCTAGTCTAGAGAGTAGAGCTATGTGATGTGGCTGTGTTGTTACTTGCAGGGTGGTGAGGACCATGTGGGGAGAGAGGGGCAATGTGTGGTAGGAGGTAGAACCACTAGAGCTTCCTGTCCCTAAGGCACTGTTCAGAGTACATTTTCATTCTACACTGCTCTGTTTTTCTGAAAGCTAATTTCTTCATTTTTTATTTGCATCACTTCTTTCTGCAGCCCTTTCTTGCAGTTCAATTAAAAACATGCATGTACAATTTATCTAATTCAGTGAAGAGAGAGTTAGTGATGATGGCAGTAGTTTTTGTGTCGGAGGTTCATTTGATGTCAAGTGGAATTGAGGTAGATAAAAGGCATTCCTGGAAAGAATAAGATGATTAAAGATTTATGGGTGGAATTAATATAGTAAAATCATGGAAAATTATGTATTTAGTTATGAATGTATACGTGTATGAATAAATATCAATATATGTTTGCCTCTCTCTCCCTAAATAATATATAATCTATTTTCTTTTACAGAAAAAGTAATTTAAAGGCCTCTAATTTTTAAAATTGCCTTTTCAATATTTGATTTGAAGATGGATGCTTATTCTTTACAGGTAGTGAAACTTTTTTTATAACTTTCTTAAAAGTTATAGAACATAACTTTTTCTTACGTTCTTGACCTCTCCCCCACCAACCCCAATTCTTGTATAGTGTTTACTGAACCCATTTTTTTTTTTTAAGATTTTATTTATTATTTCCAGAGAGAGGGGAAGGGAGCGAGGTAGAGAGGGAAAGAAGAATCATTGTATGGTTGCCTTTCACCTGCCTCCAGCTATGGACCTGGCTGGAGACCTGGCTTGCAACCTTGTTATGTGCCCTGGCTGGGGAATTGAACCAGCGACCTTTGGGTTCGCAGGCCGGCGCCTTATCCACTGTGCTACCAGCCAGGGCTGAACCCATTTTTATTTTCTGCATTAAAGCAGCATTCCCTATCAAATATATTTGAATAAATTATTTTTATTAAATATATAATATTTGCAGTGCTAAAGTATTTTCAAGGGGTGAAACTATGTTTAGCTTTCTGTTATGCAGAAAACAAATATTTAATGTTCTATTTTCTATTTTAAATATTTTAAAAGATTTTTATTTATTATTTTTAGAGAGAAGGCAGGGAGAGAGGCAGAGAGGGAGAGAGACATCAGTGTATGGTTGCCTTTCACCTGTCTCTAGCTACAGACCTGGCTAGAGACCTGGCTGGAGACCTGGCTTGCAACCTGATTATGTGCCCTGGCTAGGAATCGAACAAGCAATCTTTGGGTTCACAGGCTGGTGCCTTATCCACTATGCCACACCAGCCAGGGGCTTAATGGTTTTTAATAGTTACGTAACTAAAGAGTTTGTATAGGTTAAATATAGCAAATATACATAATATAAACTCTAGGTGCTTCTACCTAGAGTTTTTAATTAAGTGATTTTCTGATTGGCAAAAATATGTATTTAATTTATCTAAGATATTTTTGTAAACTAGAATTAGTAGTTTTAGCTCTTATGTACTATTTTTTATATTGAAATACAATGTATATTTTTAAGTCCAGTTGCTATTTTGGAAGTTTGCAAACCTTTTGTTTTCCTGGCTAATCACTGGTCAGAGAAAGTAGAATCCAGATTTTTGTTCACTTTTTGTGTTTTTATTGAATTAATTCACGCAAGGTACAATATGCATCCTCTCATGACTGCATTTTATAGAAGGCATAGAAAAGTTGAGGGCTGTAACGATACCCACAGGGTGAAGCAGCTTCTCTGTTGCAGTGTCTGAGCTATGGCCCCTCATTCTGAATTCAGTATTTGGGCCGAATATCCCACTGATAGTAAGTGCTCCAAATGTCGCCTTGTATGTGTCACTGTCCAAGTCACGCTTCCTTAGATTTATGAAGTAAGGAAATGCAGATGACAGGAAACTTCTACTGCATAAAAATACCTTTAACATAAGTTTCACTCTATGAAATCAGCAATTTATAAAGTCTTTTTTGTGAACTTTATTAACAAGCGATGGGGTCTAGGAAGCTTGGCAAACAAGGAACAGGAAACCCCAAAGAGAACATGTCTGTCAGACGTCTTTCCTTCTGGGGTTTCCTTCCAAATGTTTTTGGATCTTGAAGGAAGTGGAGTGGCTTTCTGCCACCACTTTCATACATCTGTAACCCACTGGGTGTACAGAGTCTGGCATTCACTTTTTAAATTCTTTCCTCAATCTGTATTTGTTACACTGTGAAATAGAAGCCGATCATTGGTTAATGTTGAAGTCAAAATATGAATCTTATTTTTGTTAGACACTATTTCTACTTTTTGAGAAGTTTGATTTAAGGGCTGAGAAGTCTCTGATTTTTTAAATGTTGTGGCACAGTTCAAGCCTTGCATTTTACAGAAATCTGTGGACCTGGTCAAACATAAAAGCTGAGGGCAATTTGGAGCTCTGTTTGCTTAGGTTTTAGAGCTGCAGTTGAAAGGCATTTTGCAAGACCTTTGGAGAAACAGATGTAGTTATTCAGACTTTCACTCCAGAGTGTCTGATATCATTTAGGCCCCATTCCCTCATGACAAGATTTTAATATTTAATTTAATTCTGTTGAAGATATGCTTTAGAAAATATTGAAAGGAAAACTTGAACTAAAGGAGGTGAAACATGAGCCTTCGTAAATACTCATCTCTAGAGAGTTAGGTCGCTTAAATCTCTTTGTTTTCTGATAATGTATACAGATGTTGACCTTTTGATGGAGAAGACAGTGATAACTTACTAAAATGTCAATCATTTGTCTTAATCAAAAAGTATTATTTAGAGGCATTAGTATTATTTTAGCATACCTGGTCTAGATTTGCAACTGGCAAATGCAAGAGTATATGCAATACAAAATGCTATATTAATTGTTAATGGGGTATTATTAATCAGAGTTACGGAAATAATGTTGCAATGATAATGTCAACTACTGTTTGTCAGGTAGCAAACTTACTCCAGTGACTTTGTGAAAGGCTTTATGTAACTACTAAACTCTGAACACTGCTGCAGATAAGATGCTATTATTCTCATTTTTAATATGAGAAAAGGAGGCTCAGAGAGTTAATAAAATTCTCTCCAGGACACATACCTGGTAGAGGCTTTGGACTTGAACCTATTCCAGGTTCCAAAGCCTGTGTTTCTTCCCTAATCATGTCAGTTCTTTATCTGTAAAAACTTCACTTATAAGAAAATTATTTTGTAGTTACTCAATATAACTTTAAAATTTAATTTGTTAGTAAAGTTCTACATTGATCTATCATTTTAAGGAAGAAAATTGCAGTTGGTTAAAAACAGCTTAGGGTGATATAGCTCAATGTTCTTCATTAGTTCACTTTGAGATTCAACATTTAAAATCTGAGGTAGATGAACCTGAATGGATCAATCTTTTCTTATTTCAGAGACAGGTTATTTAGAGCCTCCAAAATGATTTTATAGTTCTTTGTAACCTTATATAACTTTTTCCTTTCACTTTGCACCGACAAGAAGCCTCCCCCACCACCCTTTTAGCTACTTACTAAAAAACTAATGTTGTATAGTACGTTTCTGAGACATACATCCTTAGATTTAAGTAAGTAGCTCAACTCAGGGCAAGTAAATTTACATTAAATGTTCCTAGATAACTTCTGTTGGAAAAATCTATCTACTTTACTTGATCCATTTAATCTTTATTTTTTTATAAGTGGCCATCTAAAACCATAGTGTGTGGAGAAAAACCACACAATAGTACAGTATGTGGAATTAAAAACCAAACAAACAAAAAACAGCACAATGACCCACAGTTACTGCTGAAGTACTCTTGTGAGGCTAATGAAAATCTTTATTAATAAGACATTTGTTTTTTGAAACATAGAAAACAGTAATTTTCTGTCATTTGTCACTACAAGAACAGCAGAACCAGTTGTATAGAATAGATGATAGAATAAAAAATATAATGGATAAGAAGGAAGACATGACGATGAAGCAGTTATTCTGACACCCTCAGTGTGCCCCCTCAGAGAACTTCAGGAACTTCCATTTGAGAAACAAGGAGCCATATTATGGCTGAACATTTGAGTTGAATTTACATTGTCACAGATGCAGCTTCATGCGGGTGTGCTGTCCCTTTTCTGCTTAGCATTTCGAAAAATCTGTGCTGAAAGTTTGGAAAGTTGAGGTGCCCAGCAGTTCTCTATGGCCTGTTAGTAGCTTCTCACTTTTCCTCCCCACATCAGCCCCACAAACTGTCAACAAAAATACAATACTTGTCATTAACTTTGTATGAACTCCTATGTACCTAGTTTGGATGAAGCCACACGTAAAACTAAGTATCAGATTATTTACTCAAAAGGCATGTAATAACTTCCTTCTATCTTCAGATTCATAGTGTAGTTCATGATACTATCTATTAACCAGCAGGGGCAGTAGAAAAGTGAATGCTAAGAACTCATTCTGAAAGTTTAAAATAATTAAAATGAACCGAGACTGCTGTAAATGATCATCTCATTAAGGCAATTAATTAATTATCAACTAAAATTAATCTCATTAATTCTTGTCTCATTAGGACAAAATTAAATTTGTGCCTAATCATGTATTATAGAAATCACAGAAATTGAACATCAGAGAAGCTCAACATATTCTTACAGTTTTGCTGTCTGTATTACTGTTGTGGAAAAGCATTGTTATGTTTGGTCAGTATGGTGCGTTCTTTACTTTTTACATTTTGGCCTTCATATTCCTGTAAGGGCATATCAATATGATTTTAGAACACTGTTTTATTGATTGATTAGTTATAGCCAACTAAAAATTTGAACAGTTTCTATAAATTTTAGTTGTTTCAATTTTCATGGGACAAAGATTTGTAGCACATTACCTTGTTGTTTTAAATGTATGCTTGTTTATCAACATGTGTATGCATATTTACACACCCCAGAAAATGCCAACATCCATATCTTGAACATGTTTGTGAGTACATGGCTGTCAGTCTTCAGGTAGGTAGGTTTATGTCAATGAATACATTTAAGTACATATTTATTACTTTGGGTAAATGATGGTATATGAGAGTATATATTACATATATATGTATATATATATGTATATATATATATATATTTTTTTTTTTTTGAGTCAGAGTACTCAGGGAGAAATGATGAGACAGCCAAAGAGAATTTAGGACCTGGAGCAATTGAGGACATTGTGTTGAGATTGATGTACTAAGAACCAAAAGGAAACACTGAAAAGTAGGCATGTAGGAGAAGGCATTGATTAGGATAGTCTCCACAATGCCTGCTCTGTTTGTCCCACCTACTGGCTCTGTGGTCGATTGCTCATTGTGTTCTACTGTCATTTTTTTAGTATCATACTTCATTTTATTATCGCAAATAAACTTTCCAAATGATCATTATAAGTTACTAGATTTACGATTACGTGATTTTGTGCAGGAGCATCTACTCTTACTGCTGCTAGACTGAGCCTGTGAAAGTTCAGGCATTGATGTCCAGCCCCTTTATTCCACAAGTACTGGAAGAAGACCCCTAGAAGGAAGGTGGCCTGGTCAGGGCAGCAGATTCCGAGGATTCTCCTGATGAATGGTTTCCCATTATCTCAAACTGTTCAACACTAAATTAGTAACTGTGTATGTGTGGTTGTGTGTGTGTGTGTGTGTGTGTGTGTGTGTGTGTGTTTTAGTGCACTCTAATGAATGTGTGGATGTCCTTGGTGTTGGTATTTCTAAAATACCACTGGAAATTTCAAAAAGGATAAAAAATGTTTAAATGACTTGTGAAATTTATATAGAGATTTTATAGAATTGAACTTCTAGTATTATTTAAAATTTCATCCATTATTTATTGTAGTATATGCTGAAAAGACCAATTTGGATGGCCTAAGTGAAGAAATATATATCACTTACATTTCCTATTTGAAGGGAAGGCATTAGAAAGTGCTACCCAAAGTAGGGAATTATAATAGATATTAATATGAAAATGTAATTTTAATGTTTATTATATTTATACTATAATATATGGATGGAGGGAATGTTACTTAAGCATAATCATATAATTATTTTTATAGTTGGTTTAAGCTAGACCTGTGGGTCTCAAATTGTGGTTCTTGGGTCAGTAATACTGTCATCTATGAACTGGATAGAAATGCAAGTACATGGGCCCAGGCTGACCTCGTGAATCATAATATCTGGATATGGTCGCAGTAAACTATTTTATCAAGTTCTACAGGAGATTCATATTCATATTAAATGTTAAGAAATCCTGATCTGTACTATAGTACATGGCCAAAGGCTATTATAGTTGCCACAGGAAACAGCTTGGAGTGAGGAGCTTGGATTTTGTCTGATTTTTATTTTGTAGAGACCTTATTTCTTAGGTCTGAAAAAGAAGTTACAGAAACTATGACTGTAGAACAAATAAGATCAAGTTTTAAAAATGGCTAGTATGAGATCATATGGTGTAATTACATTCAAAGTTGTTATTAGGCGTTTCAGTGGTTAATATAACTGTTATATACTGTTTAGAATAAACTGTTGGGATATTTTAGCTTATCAACTGAATTAAATAATGCTGCTGAAATTGCTTATACACAAAATAAACATAAACCTTATTGAGCAATCTGATGAATTTTGTTAGAGGTTAGGTTTCCAAATACATACATGGTTTGCTTAGCTGGAAGGCATAAAGACTAATTAGTCATTCCATATAACCTGTTCATTAACTCTTCCCAAGGGGAAATGGAAAATCAGCCACTATGATTTATTTTTTAATAGAAATTTTTAAAACATTGATTTATTGCCTAAAATGGCTGACAAAGTTTGAATCCAACTTTAGCAGAACTGTGCATATTTTTTTCTTTGTTTTGATGTTTCAGTCTGCAGATGTTAGCTGTTTTTGTGAGGAAATAATGGTGTTAGCTATGAGTTTTCTTGGAAAGAAAGAGCTTAAAAGCTTTGGAGTGCTGGACTCATAGTCTGCACAGCCAGATGAACATGGATGGAATGTTAGGTGAAGTCCATGGGGAGTCATTCCACAGCAGCATCTGGGAGGAAACAATAAGTGACTGGAGGGTGTACTATTCAGGCAAATGATTAAGAGGCGATTAAATGAAGGTGTTAGGATGTGAAGGAGGGAAGGAAGTACTGAAGGTGTATATGTAATATGGAACGGAGGGATTATGGAAGACTTAACAGAATGCACTGTACGTGTAGATCACAGCTGAACTTAGACAAAGCTGCAATTGGAATTTGGACAGAATAGCTTTAGACATATCATGTAAAATAGAACATGAGATTCATATAATACAGAACATACTAAGACATTTTTTTTTTAACAGTGAAGGATAGTGATGAAACCTATTTATTTAGATCCACTGGAAGTTGTTTCTGAGAGTTGTATAGAAAGACGTCTTGCTATTATACCTTTATGGTCTTTCTCCAAATATATTGGTCCTATTTTGAAGTCCTAAGAAAGCTCTGGGCTCTGGAAATAGAAATCCAAGCCTTTGATCAAGGGTGTAGTTTTACTTTCACTGTTTGATACTAACTCATCCATAATGCATACAGTACCTTCAAATTGCTTTGTGTAATCATATCTTCCTGCCCATGTCTTTTGCTTACTAACAGTTTCCCGTTCCCAATTGTGAATGAATCAATAAACTCTGTCTTAGATAACACAGGATGAAAACTAGTTTGTTTTTTCCCAAAAGGCTCATGTTTACTCTTAAAAACAAAATCTAGTTTCTTCTGAATACATATTTTCTTCTTGATGCCTGATAGTTGGACATCTGACAAAGTAAGGAATAACAGAGGAAGATAAAGCAGCATTAGGGAAGCTAATGCCCTACTCTAGCCCCAGTCATTCTTTCCAGCAATCACTCTCTTTCTCTTTTTTTTTTTTTTTTTTTTAAGATTTTATTTATTATTTTTAGAGAGAGGGGAAGAGAGACATCAATGTATGGTTGCCTTTCACCTGCCTCCAGCTACAGACCTGGCTGGAGACCTGGCTTGCAACCTCGTTATGTGCCCTGGCTGGGGAATCGAACCAGTGACCTTTGAGTTCACAGGGCGGCACCTTATCCACTGTGCCACCAGCCAGGGCTTTTCCAGCAATCTCTTAAAGGCGTTTTCATCTTAATGAATGGAGATTCTGCAAATAAAAGGCTGACTCTACTCAGGGCTCAAAATCTAAAAATTGGATTTTATTAGCCAATATACTTAAATACACACAACTTCATATTTTTTTAGGGCCTAAAATAAGCACAGATGATTTCTTGCCTCAAGCCCACTGTGGATGATTTGGTCACTCATGGACCATGTGGTTGTTTAGGGACCCAGACTCCTCCTCTTTGTGACCCTGCCCTCCTGTAGTCTCTTTCCATTTAGCTGGATGATGGGAAAGGAGAACATAGGAAAGACACCTATGCTTCTTACCGCTTTACTCCAGAAGTGCAATGCTCTTGTTTGACTCCATTGTCCAGGACTCTCCTGAATTGTCAGACTTAGATGTGATGGTAGCAGGCATGTGTGTATTTCAGTCTCTACTACATAGACTTAACCTTCCTGCTACATCTCCAGGCAGACTTTTTCTGGATTATAAGAAAATGTAAAACTAATTGGGCAAACTAAATAGAGGTCTGCATATGTAGTATTTGCTCTACAACATAGCTTTGGAACAAAATGTCCCATTTAATTCCATTTAAATACCTCTCCTTTCTAGCCTTTTCTTTTTTTTCTCCTTTCCAGCCCTGGTGAACCTCTGGCTCTTTAGACTGGCATTCCCTTAGTATAATCATTTCATCAAATGGCTCTGAAAAGTCCAAACTAAGGAATTCCAGATAGCTAAAATAGGTTCCAGTGTAGGTGAAAGATGTGGGAATGCCTGCTTGCCTCAAGCTTGTCTTTTGCTTCTCCTGGGTAAAGATAGCACTTAGATTAACCAAGACCATGGTCTGATAGATTATGACAAGGTTAAGCAAGTGTTGATGAGATTTAGAAAAGAGCAGCAGTTTGGATACTTCTGAAGATGGTGGGCCCAGTTAGAGATGGAAAGAGTCAAGAAGCAGCTTGAGGGTTAAAAATATAGAGACTGGAAAAGGCTCAGTTTCCAGGGTGGTCCACGTACTGAGATTGAGGGGTCCTGGGAAGGGCGGCTTTGCTTATTTGGGACTGTTCTTGTTCATCAAAAGCATATAATGGAACTGTGGCAGTTATATGGAGGGGCAGAGGTAGGAACCTTGTTTTGTCACGGAGAAAGCTCTGTATTCTTGTAGGGATAGAAAGCATGTATATTGTAATTATGTATGTATTGTTTCAAAGTACATTTATATAGGAAATTTTAGTGAGATGATCGAATAATGTATGGTCCAAACATGAGCGCTCTAAGAGTAAAAGGGGGTAGTATTAATTAACCTGGGATAACAGGTATAAACCAGGACCACCTCAAACAAAAAGGGATGTGTAGCTACTGTACTTTTAAGACAGTGATATTGTATCTATTTAACAATAACCTTTCAAAGTATTTAATAGCCCTCACCTGAAGAATATTTCATCCTCATACTCAACCTACCATTTAAATTAATTTCGAGTGAAATAAAAATGGACAGAAACACTAATCTTTGTAGGGTAACCCTTTACATTGTAAGTTATAAAATTGCCCATTAGTTTTCTATGCTTAAGGCTCAATATTTTCAGTGCTTGTTACTTCTCTCACCCTTGCTGTGAGCTGCTGCTTTAATCACTTGGTAAACCTTTTCGAAGTTCTTTGTCTCCTTAAGTGGAGCCTGAAGTAGGTCTGTGTTCTCTAGTTGGGCTCCAACCAAATCCTGAGTAAGGCAGAAGTAGTATAGATTGACACCAACAAGTTAAACTTTTATCTAAGTAGCCTATTGTTCACTTGTTCAGCTTGAGGCTAGAAAGTTGTGGAATGAATTAGGCACAGGCTTCAAGTATACCAGCTGTACTCTGCACCACAAGTTGTTGAGTAACCCAGGGCTCCCTGGTAAATGGAGAACATTTAAATGGCTAGATTTTTGGCTTACAAGGAATGAACGAATGCACACATGATGTGATTTAAGAAGGATCAGAAATGCAGCAGCCCCAGACCACCCTTTACCAGCGTGCTCACATTCCCAGCATTAGGGACATCTCTGGAGTTCAAGATGCAGTGCCTCTAAAATGAAATTGGCCACCTGGAAAGTATAATAAAGCCAGTAGCAACCTTATCGATGGGGTTCAGAGCCCTAAGGAAACAAAACATACGTTTTAATTAGAGCTGGGGCTGGGAGAGGCCCTTGTGTTAGAAGTAGGGCCAGGTGAGGAGTCGGTGAGAGAAAGCAGAGATGGGCTGGCTGATGGCAAGTGCTGCTGGGAGCATGCAGGCACTGCCACGCAGCCTGAGGTGCAGTTTTGTCTGTGGGCTGCCTGGGGTCAGCTGTGTCAGGCAGCCTGCAGAAGAAGCAGGCACTCTGGCTCAGTGGCTCATAATCTACTTTAAAGCTTAGTAACTGGAAAAAAAATAATAAATCTTGGTAGAAGCCTATTTCGTATAAATTAGTATCTGCAGGTGAGGTCTTACTTTTGGGGGGATTGAAAGCAAAACAGAACAAAATATTGATATTGGGGTGATTGAATTTAACTTTATGAAATGTGAGAGAGCTTCTTGTAGGGAAATATTTAGTCGCAATCTGGAGGAAGGTCAAGGAGAGTTCAAGGGAGAAGCAGATTTTGAATACATTGAGTAATTGATGTTCATTTTCCTTAAATTTGGGACTGTTTCCTCCCCATAAGTATTCTGTTTTTGCATTTTGAATTGTCAACCTTCCAGGAAAAATATGGACATAAGCTTGTCATCTGTCCTGCCCAGCTCAGGAGTCAGAGACTGACTTTGTCAGGATAAAATGTTAGTGTACCCTCTGGGACTCCTCTGGTCCTCTCTACCCATACCCTCCTAATCCCAGCCACCATCATGTGCCATCTGGATTATAGTTTTCATCTCCTAACTTCTGGCCTCCTTAAGTCTATTCTTAATGTAGCAGATAGCGTGAACTGAGTAAAATATACATACAAAAATGTCACTCCTCTGCTCCAATGACTTTCCATCTGCCTGGAAACCAGTGTTTACCTAGGGCCTCTCTAGATGTCTGATCCCTTATCTTTTTATTCTACGCTTCACCTTTTTCTATTTAACACTGGCTTTCTGGCCCTTCCTATAACAGCTAATACACAAGGTACTTTTTCCCCAGTCAATCAAGGAAAATTGCACAGGCAGCTAGAAGGCTCTTTTCCAAGATACCTCTATAGCTCTGCACCAATCCACAGCTCCCTTTCTGTTCTTTTCTCAAGCCACACCTTTTTATGTAACATTGCAGCATGTTCTCTGGTCCCCACATTCCTCTTTCACTATCTTTCTTGATTTCTTTTTCTTTATAATGCTTATCGCTATATATTGTATGTTGTTTCCTGTTATTTGTAAGTGTTGTGAAGACAGGGCATTCTGTCTCTTCCGTTCAGTGTTGCAAGCCAGGTCTTATCAAATGAAGGCGTAATAGAAGCTTAGCTTACTATCACAGAATTCCAGGGACCCTTGGAAAGTCAATGCTGACAACAATTATCTCAGCCCTTCCCCTTCCAATTTAGGGAATCCCCCAATTACGATGCATTGGTAGATATTTGTATCCCCAGGTCAAGATTCTTGATAATCATATCTTGATATACTGTAGCTGATATTACCAGTGGAAAATATGTATTCTATCTCACCCTGCCCAGGAGAATCTTTATAACAAAACCATATGTATTCCTTTAGAGTACAGGGCATTCTGTTCTTAAAAGCAGTGATCCAGGTGTTTGGCCAACCTTCCTTTTGTTGAAGTTGCCTCACAATACAGCTTTCATTCCAAGTATTTTTCAAGGTTTTCCTTGGGCAATCTGGGTGCAAATATGATTTTATTGTCTTCCTGACAGTTTCAGGGAACATGCCATACAGTGAATTTTTGTTAATTATTAAAAATATAATATGAGTATGAATATATTCCATTATTTGACTAATTTCTGTAAATTCTGATGGGATGAATCACACACTTATTTATTCCATAAGTATTTACTAAGCATGTCCTCTCTGCTAGGCTATGTTCTAAGAGCTGGAATATAGCAGTGAACTTAAAAGAGGCTGTTCTCTCAAAGGGCTCTTTGTCTAATGGGAAGAGACAGACATTGGACAATAAGCAGGTACACATGTGACATGGTGATGAGCACTAGAATCAAGATGGAGATTAAGGGAGAGGAGTCTTGTTATTCTTGATTATTAAATATTACATAGGCTTTTTTTTTTTTTTTTTTTTTTTTTTTACAGAGCAGAGACCTAAAGGAAGTGAGTCACAGGGGTATAAGGAGGAAGAACAGTCTGGGAGGGGGAAATGCAAAATGCCTAGGTGGTCACTGAACAACAAGGAAATCAGTGTGGCTGGAACAGAAATGAAGGGCAAGTGGGAGAGGAGCTCAGAAATGTGATAAGACACTGTATCATGAAGGACTTCAAATACCAAGGTAAAAGCTTCAGTTTTCCTCTGAGGAAAATGGGAGACTGTTGAACCAGAGAAATGATGTAATTGGATTTGTGTTTAAAATTATTAGTAACCCAGTTGCCCTGGAGAGTAGGTGTCAAAAGTGGAAGCGGAGAGACTCTTGCAGTAACTAAGGAAAGAAATAATTGTTTTGAAAATAATTGTGTTGCTTTCAGTTTTATGTGAGTGAACTCATATGATTCTTGACATTTTCTTTCTGACTTATTTTGCTTAGCATGATATTCTTAAGATCCATTCATGTTGTTGCAAATGGCAGTATTTCATCTTAAGGCTGAGTAGTACTCCATATATGTACAATTTCTTTATCCAGTTATCTGTCAAAGGACATTGGTTGTCTCCATGTCATGGCCACCTTGAATAATGCTGCAGTGCACATAGTGGTGCATACATCTTTGTGAGAAATTGTTTTCAAAATTTGGGGATAGATACCCAAAAGAAGGGTTGCTGAGATAGACGGTAACTATATTCTTAAATGTATGAGGAAATTTCATACTATTTTCTGTAATGGCTTGTACCAATTTATATTCCTACCAGCAGTGAATGAGGGTTCCTTCTTCTTCAAAACCTGTCCAAGAAAAACCAACAAAAACTCTTAGACACAGATAACAGTATGGTGGTTACCAAAGGGAGAGGGAATGGGAGGGTAGCGAAGAGTAAAGGGGGTGACAAAAGATTTTACTTTGGGCTGTTGGCACACCCTACAATGCAATATACAGATGATATAGAATTGTACACTTGAAACCTATATAATTTTATTCACCAAATGTCACCCTAATGACTTTGATTAAAAAGAAAATAGAATATGGTTTGCTCATTGACCTGATAGAAGGTATAAGAAGAAGGAAAGAGTTAAGGAGGAGTCCATATGTAGACTTCAACAGTTGTTTTCATCTGTCGGGGCTGCTGTATTAGAGCACCATAGATTGGGTGGCTTAGAAACAACAAAAATGTTTGTCTCACCATTTTGGAAGCTCAAAAGTGCCTGGTGAGAACCTGCTTTCTAGTTCATAAATAGTTGTCTTTTCACTGTCCCCACATGGTAGAATTGAAGAGTGAGCTCTAGGGTCTCTTATAAGGACACTGATCCCATTCATGAGGACTCTACTCTCATCACCTCTACCTAATCTCTCTACCTACTCTCTACCTAATCACCTCCTAAAGGCCCTACCTAATACTGTCACATGGAGGAGTAGGTCCCAGCATACGAATTTGGTTGGTGGGGACACAAACGTTCAGTCTGTAGCAGCAGACTGAAAATAAGCATCTACTAAGACAGGGAAGCCATCAGGAAGACAGGTTGTAGAGGAATGAACAAAGTCTTACTTTTACACAGAACTGTTCTTAGCCCTGGGTAAGCAGGACCCCTGCCCTGGGCCTCATTCCTCAAGGGACCCAGTGCATTGGCATCAGTTTTCAAAATTATCTAAGCTGTCTTCCTCTGCTCTGATTATTCTCAGCATATTGCATTGCTCATACTTTTAATGTCCCAGATGATGTGGTTTCTGAAAACTCTGATAGAGTTGAGGTCAAGAAGCTTTTTCATTCTATTACTTGTAACAGCAATTAGAATAATTAGTGTACTTTAAGAATGATGACAACCTGCGAACCTAAAGGTCGCAGGTTCGATTCCCCAGCCAGGGCACATAACAAGGTTGCAAACCAGGTCTCCAGTCAGGTCTGTGGCTGGAGGCAGGTGAAAAGCAACCATACATTGATGTCTCTCTCCCACTCTGCCTCTCTCCCCCTCTTTCTAAAAATAATAAATAAAATCTTTTTTTAAAAAAAAGTGATGACAAAAGGAGTAACTGAGTTACTTTAAGTCATTGTGAAGTCTGTTGTCTCTTTTGCTCCAGGGTGAGGGTCAACTGAAATTTTATGGTGTGGTGTGAATGTTTAACCTGCCATCCACCAGCTCTGTATTTCACAAGATCTATGCCCCAAAACTAGTCTTTGAAGTTGATAGGAAGCTCCCTGGGGTGGAAGCTTATAAAGGGGATATAGGGCTTTTTGGACACTTTTCCCTGAGCATATGATACCAATCAGAATTATTAATGTATTTAATTTGCCTTTCAAATTCATATTTTTTCCATAAAAACATTTCCCGCAAGTAAATAGCTGTGACTCCAGGGTTCATTTATGGCATTATTCAGCCAAGTTTTGAATATGAGCTCTTATTTACCCTCATGATGAAGTGAGTGCCCCTCTGTTGCCTCTCAAAGGTTCAAACTGAGGTTGACATTGCCAAGTGGAACAGGATGGGTGGAGTTGATGGTGTCAGCACTGGAGGTGGATAAAATCATTGGCAGCCTTCAGAATGGGATAATGTCTCCAAAGTGTTTTGAGCCCCTTACTGAAAGACCTTGAATAATTTCCATGTATTATTTTGATTGTGGCAAGAACTGTGTAAGGTAATCTGCTCTGCTATCAATGATTCCTTTCATTGCAAATTTTAAACAAGTAGGTATATTTTTAAATGATAAATGGAATAATTTTAAGCTATGCTTTTTTCAAAGCATTATCAAAAAACTTTTCATGTTCAGGTTATCCTTAAGAAAGGCAAACAATAAACATTAACTAATAACTCTTCACCAAGCAGTGTGCTAAATGCTTTATATTCACAGTCTCACTTCTGGGCCAGGTGACATTTGGCTTACAGGAGAGAGCAAGTTCCACTTTAAAAAGAGAAGAATGCCAAAGAGTGATTAAATGAGTTCTCAGGTTTGCACATCAGTACATGATGGTAGAGCAGGTTGTATGTCTCCAGAGTGTCACAGCACTGAGCTGAAAGGCCTCCCACACCATCATTTTAAAAGACAATAGTCTCTGTTTAGAGTTTCTAAGAGACCACCATTTGCTTCAGTAGAATATTAGCAACAAAGCTGCTGGAGTAACTTGATGATTTATTTTAGGAATGTTTTAATTAGAGTAGCTTTAAAAATTGAATCCACCCCAAAATAGGCTTTCTTTGACCATGTTCTAGCATAGGTGTCCAGTCAGAATAAAAAAATGAATGGATGAAAAAGTGATTGCCTATGCCTTTTGTTTCTCTAATGGCTATTATATGAAGCACTGTTCTTGATTTTAACACTCTTAGCTGGTTTTATGATCTTCATTTTGTAGAGACGTAAACAAGGTATATAGTGGTAAGAACACTATTCCAAGGATGACAAATAGATGATCTTGAGTACCATGTTCAATTATCGATGTTGTGGAAACTCTTTTATATTAACAATGGTTGGACTTTTTCCATTCAGTTATATCATATAACTGAAAATTGCTAAGAGGGTAGAACTTAATTAGATATTTTTATGAACAACAGGGTAAATATGTGAGATGATGAATGTGGTAACTGGATGGCAGATCCTTTCAGAATGCTGATGTGTATCAAGTGATCACATTGTATACTTTAAATATCTTACAATTTTATTGTTAAACTTCAATAAAGTTGAAAATAAAACAGGTTTATAATGAAGCCATCACCTCTACATCCTTTAAATATTCAAGAATGATAATCACCACCATTTCTCTAGTAACTTCTAGGTTACTCTTTTAATTTTTTTTCTTTTCATTCCCTCCTACTATCCCTTTCTCTCTCCTTCCTTCTCTTCCTTGACTGTGCCTTGAACAAGAGGAATAAACAGTTCCAGAAGCTTCCATTTGCCCTTCTCTTCTACAATAGCTTTTATATCACAGGTCAAGGGGAAAAAAATGTGCTACAGGGTTGTTCCAGCTACCAAATAAATCTTTTCCAATTACATTCAGATACTGGGGAATGACCATGGAGAAATAGAGGCACATGATTCCATTTATGTGCCCCTTTATATTCCCCATTCAGACAATGAGGTGTATAATGACATTTTAGGTCTTCAAATATCAATATTGACTTGTACCTTGTGTCCAAGAGCCTGAAATGTTTGCTAGTCCCCTTTGCCCAGTGTAGTATACATTTACTCAAATAAATGGCTGCAGGTTCCTTTGGGGAAACATTAATGAATTACTCTTATATAGTTGCCAAAGTAGTATAGGATCTTCCCTATAGGAATCTGGCTTTTTCTTCATGCAGCTGGTTTTTGTTCTAAACCAGGCAAGGAAATTTTTATTGAGGCAGCCAACCTCAATTACTGATTACGTCCTGGGTGTTTTGAATTGTATAGATCAGGGGCCCTGAACCTCAACATGATCAACATTTTTGGTTGGCAGTTCTTCCTTTGTGGAGGTCTGTCTTGTGTGTTATGATATTGTTATGTAGCTATATACCTGATCCCTACGCGTGAGGGGCTAGTAGTACTCATTGTGACAACCAACAATGTCTCCAGGCAGGGCCAAATGTCCCCTGCTGGGAAAAAATACCCTGATTGAGAACTAGTGAATCTTTTAATAGTTGCATTGCTACAGATTGTAAAAGTATTAATATCTCACATTTTTTCAAGAATGAGAGCTAACTGAAAAATAACCAGCAAGTAACTTGCTTCAAAATCCTATTTTAGAGACTTCTTCCTCTGGTACCAATTTTCTTAGATCTGGTTCTCAGAAAACAGATTCTCAGATAAAAATGTGTGTGTAGGAAGTTGTTGCTGTTGATTTCATGCTTGTGAAGAAGTAAGGAAAGTAGATAGGACTGCGCAGAGGGAGAGCTAGAACTATGATATAGTCACACCAAAAACCCCTGTCAATCCCATAGGGCTCCCTGGAGCAAGTGTGGCCTTTTGGAGTTGTACCGCCTTGAAGTACAGGGGCTGGGCTTTTAGGTTCCTGCATCAACCACTCACAGGGAATGGCCACAGGGAAGGGACATGACATTGGGCATGGTGGTTTTCTTTAGCTGAGGGCTATTCCTGAATAGGGGCTCAGGAAAATACTATCAGTGGCCAAAACTCCAGAGTCTAGAAATGTGTCAATCCTGAAAGGGATATTAGAGTAGCCCACCAAAACATCCACTATAGACCATTAAAAATAGACATCAAAATTCCTAAAGGTAAAGATTTCATCTGACTTGACTAGCTTTGCATAGTGTCTCTGTCCATCTGTTATTCTACTACCTTTAGGATACATTTCATCTGTAAAAAGTATCAACAATTTTTATGTTATGCAGTATATGACAAAATAAATTATTAGATTATCTGCTTTGTTATTTTCTAAGAATTTTTGGTGTATTTCTATAACTATGCAAATGCTTAGGCATTTTGACTTATTTTTGCCAGTCAGAAAATACGAAAATTACATGAGAAAGTGTACTGATGGAGGGACTTTAATAAGATCTGAAAAACTTTATTTCAGGGATGAATGGATTCTGTGAATGGCTGACTAATCTCATCGTACCTAAGAGTATTATAAAGCAGGAAGCTCATAGTCCATCCCTGGTATGATTTCCCAGTTTGCCCTTGTTATACACCCAACATGGCATAGTTAATAACTCCTGTGAAGAATGTAAATACTTTTTATTCATAATAATAACCACTCAAATTTAAATAACTATTTTGAACAAGGAATTGTGGCTTTTTAGCTAAAATATGAACTAGTAAGGCAGGCTGCCACAGCCATGGCACTGCTATAGCACCTCGGGGGAAGGAACTCCACAGCTCAGACAAAATGGTATCTTCTAATGGTTTTCCTAAACTTTGTGCCTATAAGGTCATGCTACTTGTGTAGAACTTTAATAGAGTTAGGTGCATTTTCTGTTGTATTCTAAAAATATTTTCCTGATGAAATTTGGTATCTTAAATGGCATACCACATTTTATCCTGGGAGATTCAGCTCTTCCAAGTACGTGTATTTTTTTCCATCAATTTGACTGATTCAGTATTTGTAGAAGGCAAAACAATCTTGGTGGTTTCAAAAATACTATTAGTGAAGACACTAAGAAAAAGAAAACTTTCCATACCTAAAATATTTCAAGTCAAACTTTAATTTTTTTTTAAAATTAACACATTACAATCTCTCAACTTTAATACAATAGTATAAAATATCTATAGATAGTTTTGGCTATTTTCATAAGGTTTATTTTAATTTCTTAACTATGAATGCAAAAATAATCTTATTTCTTAAAACTAAATAATGTAAGTAATAGCCACCATTTAAAGAAGTACAACTACATATGCAGGATCTCATGATCTGTGAGTGCATAGAAATTCTTCTTTTCGCCCTGGCTGGTAGCATAGTGGATAAGGCGCTGGCCTGTGAACCCAAAGGTCGCAGGTTCGATTCCCAGCCAGGGCATGTAACCAGGTTGCAAACCAGGTCTCCACTCAGGTCTGTGGCTGGAGAAAGGTGAAACGCAACCGTACATTGATGTCTCTCTCCCTCTCTGCCTCTCTTCCTTCCCCTCTTTGTAAAAATAATGAAATAAAATCTTAAAAAAAAAAAAAGAAATTCTTCTTTTCTAATTATTTTAAATTTAATGCTTTTATTGGATTATTGGGTTTTTCCACTTCTTGATTTCTTTGTTTCTCCTTTTGTGCTTCATCTCAATTTTGTTTCTGTTATTTTATTACCATCATGTTTCATAAACTGTTGATGTAATGTACTTTAGCATTTCTATTTCAGTCCTCATATATTTTATTTCCAATACAGTTATGCTTTTGTGGAAAAACATTAATTAATGGATAACTGTTAAACTGTTTGTAATTCTTCTTTATTTATCTAAGTGTTCATAAAATTTACATATTTCCATTTGGAATTAATATTTAATCATGCTGTATATCTACATTGACATCCAGCACTAGTTTTTCTAACAAATATCAAAGGCATTTTGGAGCTTGTTTTGAATCTCTGTTAAAACTCTTCCTGAAAGCAGTTAGGAGCAAAGGACTGCACATATTTTACTTTTCCTTCTGTCTGGTCAAAAATTGCTAAAAAGTTAATGATTACCTTCCTTTACCTTTTGATTTAGTAAATTAATATGTATTGTTCAGAGTTTAAGATGACTTAACAAAACAGTAGAATTTTCTTTTAATTTGGTTATAATTCTTCTTAAATTGCCAGTTTACCTTTGAATCAACCTTGAGGCATGGATATTCTGAAAGTAAGGTTTCAAATATCAGCTTTGTTGATTCAACCCTTCATCCCAGAAAGGCACCCAGGGAGAGAAATGTCTAGAGTATTCCAGAGGACCGAGGTTTCTATGAATATCATTATTAGTGATAATACTTTATGTGTTCCTATGTTTGGTTAAAAGAAATTAATATTTAAGAAATAACAAATATCAGAATATGGAGAGTTTACCTTTACCACAAAATGTACCATGTGCATATTTCAGAGGAGATGACAAAATAAGATTCTTCTGGAAAAGAAGACATCTAATGCCCCCTTAAAAAGTTCAATTTAATTTCAAAGAAAATCATTATTCAAAGAAATAATTTCCTGATTGATTTCAGCTTCATCTGTGTAATGGGAGCATTTGATTTGGTTATTGATAGCAGTTCTCCATGGGAATACTGGCTATGAAACAGGATATTTCAATATCCACACAGACTATTTACACATAAAACTTCTCAAGAAATGAAGTGGAACATGTAACAATCTGTCCAGAAATCCCTACTGTGGATGGTGTTATTTTCTTAAGGAAAAAAAGCAGTACTTGTCAATTGAATTATAAGGACTCCTGTCTGTCACCATCAGGAAGGGCTGATTGTATATATGGAAGCCAGCCATTATGACTGCTACAAAATTATGTATGTGTATGAGTGTGTGCGTGTACACATGCACATGTTATAAATACATATGACATGTAATACTGCATGTTATATAAACATAGATTTTAGAGAAATCCCCATCAAAATATGCCTTCCATTTAGTTTTATGTAAGATTGAAAAATGTGAGTAAAGCAATCCATTTATGTTCTACATGGAAGAATGGGTCATTATTTTTTTTCAACCAAAGCTCAATATTTGGTGATATATTTAATCTCAACCCAAAGACAAAACTAGAATAGGAGCCAAGGAACTTGGTTGGGTAACCTTAGAAAGTCATTTAATCTCTCTTTCAGTTCTGCCTACCTCACAGGGTAGCTTCGCAGATGAAATGTAGATAGAAAAGTGCTTTGGAGTAATAAAGAAACAGACAAATGAAAGATAGTATTGCTTTTGTCATTTCTCTGTGAAAATGAACCATTAGAAATCTGATTCCACATATGAGCATATACTTAGCAATATAACATGGTTTTTTGAAGCCCTCATTCTGTATAAACATCTTTTGTTTTTCACCAGTATGATACACTACCTCACATTAAACAGGATGTACTGAATTCAGTAACATAGGGCTTTTAATGCCAAAAAAATAAATTTAGACTGTAGGCCTGTTTAAAGATGATGTTGCTAACTTCTGGAGACAGTGTTTTTAAACTCAGTTCCTGGAAACTTACAAGTCATTTATAAATTCTTACATATTCAGGGTATAAGAAATATAAGCTTGTGTGGGCAGGGGCTTTTGTTTGTTTTGTTCAGTTCCATATATTTAATAGCTATAAAAATGCTGGCTAATGTGTGATGGTGAAATGAAAGGTCAACATTACTTTTCTAAATTTTAGATTGAATTTATTCATTCTTTTATTCAGTAACTTAACAGTGAACAAGTGGTTGGTGTGTGTCTATTCTGGTTAATTCTGAAGGTTCATAATGAAAAATAGGGAAGGGGCAGGAAAGAATTATGGATATATTTTAAAGGAGGTTTCTACAAAGTATTGTGGTATATTAAAATAATTCTCTCTGGGGTAGTCAGAAATGATTTTCATGAGTAGATGACACATTGCATCTTAAGTAATGATTAACAGTTTGGGTTAAGGACAGTGAATGTTAATTGAGTAATAATAATGTTGAGAAACAAGTCTTCATGGATCTCTCATATCTCTGCATATCTTACGACCAAGACATTGATGACCTTTCTTTGGAAATACCTTTCCAAGGTGATTTTTCTAGCAAACGGCTTTCGGGGTTAGCGAGACCACTCCTTTCAAGAGGCAAGGGCAGTGTGCCTACTGGCGATGATGAAGTATTCAGGCTCCCCAGCACAGCCCCTGTCAAGTTCAGGGAACAAGTGCAAGAAAATGTTGATGCTCTGGCTACCACTATTAAGGTGAATAATTAACCCTTTTGTCTCTGATTTAGGAGTCACATATCTTCCTGTCAGCATCCATAAAACTGGGACAGGGTTATTTAGCATATAGAATAAAATCTCAGCCTGTCAGAGGTTTGGGCAGTTTTGTTGATGTAGAGGAAGCTAAGGAAGACATGACTTTTTGAAAGAGGAAGAAGGGATTTTCAGGTGGATTCAAGGGATTTGAAGGAAAGTCCATGGGAATTAGTAACTAGCATGTTAACCAAATATTATAGCCAGTGGAGCAGTAAATGCCCCTCTACTTTATCGCCTGTTAATGATGAGGAGTTGGGACAATGGATGCAGTCTGGTTTCTGGGAAGTTGGTTCAAAGTCCATGTAGTGCCCTATTCTTGCTAACTCCTCAGGGCAGGGGAACTTCCTTGGCAACCTGGTAGTCAACTTCGTGACCACCCATTTTAACAAGTACAAAGATGAGTTCTGTGTGGGTTGAAGGTTCTCTTCCCTCTTCCCATCAACAATTATTGGGAGTGTGAAAGGGAGAAACTTGGCCAACATATGGGAAGAAGCCAGGTGAATGAACTTGAGAACTTGGGTTAAGTTGGGAGATGAGGGGGTGGGGTTTGTAATGCTTGCTCGGGAGGAATAGCAATAACTGGACTTTTGAAAGCCTAGAGTGCCCTGCAATCTGTCATGCCAAACTTAGAAATAATTGGAGATGGCGGCAAAAGGTCTGTAAGATGTTTTGTTTGTTTGTTCTCAGCCTTGGTGGCCATAAGAAACTTGGGCCTTCTTGGGGAGACTTCACTGGGATAGACAGACTCCTGTGAGGAACCATAGATGAGCTGTGGATTAATATGTGGGTCCTGTTGCCCCAGGTTGTGTTTGTAATTCTGAAAGGTAACCCACTGCCAAATGAGGAAAGACCCAAAGAATAGTATGTAAATCTTATAGTCAGCCTTGTTATCTTGCAGACCTCCTTTAGCCGTTATATTGTAACTGGATGAAGAGATGTTCTTATGATAATGGAGCATGTGCAAGTTTGGCCCCTGTCAGCCAGATAATGGAAACAACCCCATTATCCCAAAGGAAAAATAATGCAACTACAGGTGCTAAGTCCAAGGGTTCCCAAGGTTAAAATAAATGGCATCATTAATGATGATTATGATGCTCTCCATATATAGGACTTTGTGTGGAACCAAAACATGGCAAATCCATTTGATTAAGCTGGTGAGCAGCTGCCTACTGATTTGGAGCTGATTTCTCCCTCTGTGTCCCTGATTCCCAATTTTCCTCATTCAACTACTTTAAGAAAAATGGTTCATTGACATCATTGGTCTGAGTGTGCTGGAGAACTTTGAGGAGAGCAAGGGCTCAAACTTTTATCACTCTGTTGGGTAAAAAAATTGAAGTCACACCCTGCTCAGACCTGTGGAGGTGGGAGTGCTGATTCAGTTGATGGAGTTTGGGCAGTGTTCACAGTGGGAAAGGAGAGCCAAAGTGGTCTTCTGGCCGGGGCCTTTGGGGTCAGTACAGTGCACTGTTTTTGTTTTGACATCGGAATATGTATAAAAATTGATGTGTGATGTGATTTTAGTTCTATGTCTCACAAGTGCCAGAGGGAGTCATCTCAGTTAGGAGGAGCTGCATGTTATGTGAACATACCTTTGGTGGTCCCCAAATCCTCTGACCCCTTTCAGCTACAAGTCTCTGTGACTGGAGAGTTTGTAAACTGGAGCCTCTGACAAAGTTAGACAGCTTCCTCCCAGAAGGGCTTCTTGAGGATGTGGACCCCTGCTGCCCCAATACAGCTATCAGGTATCTTGCTATTGAACTTTTACTGAATCTAGAAACCTGACTCATGGGGACCTTGTGATTCTCTGGTGTTTATGTCCCTTGGGAGAGGGGGAGTCACTTTGGACTCAAGGATTAACAAGGTAAGACCATTTCAACAGACCTCACTAATCAAATGGGAGTTTATACTGAAGCAGGTGGTCAGCCTGTCCCCAGTGTAACCTCAGCTTTACACAAAAATATAGCAGTTGCCCTCTCCTGGCCACTCCGATGCCAAAAACAGGTACTGGCTCAGTGGGATCCTTTGTTCACAGTACTTTCTCTAATGCTTGGGCCTGGTTGGATAATGTTTTGGTGAAACTGAAAACTGATACTGTCCGCTGAGCAGCTGTGGTACAACCTCTGTAACAGCTGGGCAGAGCTCAAAATGTATGCGATCGCTCTCCTCAGCAGAACTCCGGGCCATCGCCATATTGTTACTGACTCTTGGGTTGTAGTCAGAGGTCTAGCTTACTGTGTATCTGCTATTTGGAAAACTACAGACTGACACATTAAAGACACCTTTGGAGGAGGGGCTGTGAATTGTGGCAACAATTCAAAACTACTAATCAAATCATCTGAGGCCCCTGTACTCTGAGGAGTCCCACTAGAGTCAACTGCTGATTAAATCTCCATCACCAGATGGCCACCATTGCTGCTTGAAAAATGATAGTACTGATTGATTATGGTAGTGATATCCACTACAGTAAAATAGGCACCAAGTAAACCTAAGTATTCATCTGCCTGAGTCCAGGACCTGAGGAAGGAGGGAGCAAGGCTGAAGTCAGTACTGAAAGTTGGCCTTACTTTGCTAGGTGGAATTCTGTTGAGGATAGCCATAATTAAATGTTACGAGCTGATTTGAACAGATTTGGTCCCAGATTTTGTTCATTAGAGTACTCAGAGGGGCCAGCAGAGTGATTTACTATCAGAAAAATATGCCATGCACATAGATGGTGTAAAAATGAGTAGTAGGTATTACTGGAAAATAATTCTCCGTGGGTGTCATAAATTTATATGTCTTGCAGTAGAGGCATGATTTCATCGAGACTTTCTCTTCAAGGAATTTTGTATGGGGAACGACTCTGAATGATAGAAATATCTTTCAGGAACAAGGAGTAAGTGGACTGAAAGCCTTGGATAGTAGAGATAGTGTCTTCCTTTGAGTCAAAAGGAAAGAAAGCATACTCATGGTCAAGCACAATAAACGTAATATCTGCTGCCATTGTCAAGGAAGAGACGCTTTCTGAACATTACTAAAGGTCCAGGTTCTCTGTGGCTGGGGTTCCTTCTCTGCAGGGCAACCAATTGCCCGTGCAAGCACCACATGCTCCACTTTGCTTCTTTCTGTGAGAGTTGGGACTTGAGAGATCAGGACAAATACTGATCTCGTAGCTACTGCTATTTGCTGTGAGTAATACATTTTATTTTCATTTTCTGACCCAGGACTTAGTGCCTTCTGTCAACATTCAGCTCACTTGTTAGCTAGCAACAAGTTCAAGACTCTTCACTCTTCATAGTTAGAAGCTGTAAAAGCTACACCTCTAATCTTGGTGGCCCTAAATAGTTATTTTTGTCTATACAAAGTACAAAATAATTTATTATTCTTGGCATAAAATTCTTACTTAAGCAGTGATTCAGAGATGTAGACTCCTTCAATATTTTTGGCCTTTATTATAAGCTTCCACGTTTGCCACACTGCCCTGCATCAAGCTGGCTGAAAGGAAGAGAACTTGAATGTGCATGGGATATTTTCATGGGCCAGGCTTAAAGTATGTACATGTCATTTACCCTCCTCTTCACTGACTGGAGCATGTGCAAACATTACTGTTAGGGGAGAAACATGGTCCAGTCAGTCCTTTCCCCTAGATAGACAACATTTCCAACCAACAGACATGAAAAGTGAGCAAGACAGATCTTTAACATTGCTAAAATCATAGGCTGCATGAAATAGTGTAGCGGAAATGAAAGTCTAGTCGTGAATCATCTTTTGCTTTAGGTTGGTCTCTCTCAAGGTGACTGGCCAATGCTGAAGGATTTTCATCTTGAAATAACAAGATTAAGGTAGAATACCTATGAATTTATAGCAACAGGCTGGGTAAGGAAAAAGTTACAATTTTAATGAAGCCAGTGACACAAGGGATTCACTAATACAAGTAACAAGTCATTACTGAGCATACTCTAAAGGTGCTGGGTATTTGCCAAATTAAAATCAGTCACAAATGGATCAATGAGATACCAGCAGTGAGACAGAAGTTAGAGAATAGCATGTGGTGGGAGGATATCTGAGAATAGGTCTAAGGTGGGAAAATAATGAGATCAGTTTTTTGGGTTTTTTGTTTTTTATTGTTCTTTTACAATTGTCCCAATTCCTTCCACTGCCATTCCTCCCCTGCCCCAACCACCCCACTGCCTGCCCTATTTTTCTTGTCTGTGAGTCATTCATAATGTTCCTTGACTAGACCCTTCCCCTTCTTTTCCCCTTTACTTCCCTCCCCTGCCTTTTTGTCCCCTGTCAGTCCTTACCTTGTTTCCATGCCTCTGGTTCTACTTTGCCTATTGGTTTTGTTCATTAGGTTCCTGTATTAGGTGAGATCATATGGTATTTGTCTTTCACTACCTGGCTTATTTCACTAAGCATAATACTCTCCAATTCCATACATGCTTCTTTCTTTCTGAATAGTATTCCATTATGTAAATTTACCACAGTTTTTTGATCCATTCATTTACTGATGGGCACTTAGGCTGTTTCCAGCACTTGGTTATTGTGAATAACATTGCTATGAACATAGAGGTGCCTAAGTTCTTCTGAATTGGTGTTTCAGGATTCTTAGAGTATAATTTCAGCAGTGGAATCACTGGATCAAAAGGCAGATCCATTTTTAGTTTTTTGAGGAAATTGCGCACTGTTTTCCACAGCGGCTGCACCAGTCTGCATTCCCACCAACTGCACTAGGGTTCCCTTTTCTCTACATCCTTGCCAGCACTTGTTTGTTAATTTGTTGATGATTGCCATTCTGATTGCTGTGAGGTGGTATCTCATTGTGGTTTCAATTTGCATCTGTCTGATGGCTAGTGATGTTGAACACCCTCTCATATATAATTGAATTCTATGTGCTTGTGCAACATTTAGGTGGCATTGTTTATGTATAGCTGACACGCCTTACGAAAGGTCATGTAAAGTTGGTAGTGCCCAGGAGGAGACTAAAGATCACCAAGACAGGGCTCTCACATCACACATATTCAGCGAGTGTGAATTGACTTTTGTGTATTTATTTATTTGCTGATAAATTGGGGAATTTATTTTTGAGTTTCTTCTGATTTCTCAGGTGTTCTGGTAGAGTTGTATGTGCTGTACACATGCCTGAAAAGACATAACAGTAGCATTAGATCCATGGAGAAATCTAAAATAATATTAAGTAAGCGTATATTCTGCTTCCATTGAACTGGCAATAATTGGTGCTGGTCTATAATTTCTTTAGATTGCTTGTTACCTCTGCTGGCTATAACAGTGATGCACAGGAAGGTCTCAGCTCTTTAATTGTACTCAGCATATTGTTACTGGCTTTAAAAACGTTTTCCCTTTCTTTTTGGTTAAACTTGGCTGTTTGATAAATAAGCATTCTTCATCCGTGTATGAACCAAGCTAACTGCTATTGCAAATGCAATTTCAGGATATGGTCAACGATAATGAGCCACATGGCTTAACATTACCTAGTTTTGTTTCTGATTTTTCATTTTTGTAGTCTTAGGGCTGGAGATAATAAAAAAATAGAAGTGAGAATTTCTTTATTTACACCACTTTCTCCTACCATGCCTGTCCTTTGTTGCCTGGTTGAAATTATGGCCACTGTAAATAAGCCACGATTTTATGACCGCACTCCAAACAGAGCCTAATGCGCTGGATGACCGGGCTTCCCCATCAACCCTCAACTCTCCCAGGTTAATTGCGTGCCTCAAAACCTGCTCAGAAGATGCAGAAATGAGAACGCTGTTTTCTCTTGGCTAATTTTTGCTTACTGAATTGCCTGATTTCGTGGAAATTGTGGAGAGTAGCATGTAAACATTGTAACAGGAACCATCTGGGTTCTTCCATTGAGTTAGTTAGTACAGGATGCTAATAAAACCAAATAACAGCTTCAGACTCTGAAAAGAGCTAGTGAGCATTTTTCCATGTCATAGGAATAAATTGAGCCTTGCATTCAGAACTGCCACTTCACCGGTGTGTGACCTTGTTACAAAGATAATGAAGTGCTATTAATTGGTCGACCTACGTTATCACCCCTGATGAAGGCAAGACAGAAAACCTTAAAGTACAGGATCTGGGGTGATTCCTCAGCTATACATTTAAAGAACTTGATAGTGAGTTACCCAGACTGAACTTGGCTCAGAGATGGCAATACATCATGTTTGTGGAGTCTGAAAAGATGTAGCCTACTTCTAATTTGAATTGTAATGTGAAGTTTAGAAAGGCTATTCCTATTTTTCCTGTTTTAAACTGGCATCCTTCTACATATGGTGTGTCAATACAACTTATAATGGTTTAGGGACACCAGCTCTAGAGTCCACATTGTCTTTCCAACTCAGATTTGGCAAAAAGGTAGAGAAGGGTGTTGTGCTGGGATGTAGCTGGGCTGTTTCTGATGGAAGCTGTGTGCACGTGATGGCAGTGCTGCGTGATGCCGAGAAGAAAGAAAAAGAACCCTTTTGTTTCGAGTACCAGCTTTCTTAGCACCATCCAGAAAACCAAACCCACATTCCTTAATTGCAATTAATTCCTTAATTCCACAAGTGCAAGGTATAGAGGATAGCATCTTGTTTGACGGTAGTTGGTAGAAGTCTGTTCATAAAAAGATCTGATTTTTAGTGAACTCTAAGAATGGTTAGTTTATCATCGCATATAGACTTACTTGACAGATTTGCTCTTCAGATTCTGAATAAATCACTATTTCCAGTTATATCTTAGAAATAAGTCTTTGAATTTTATCCTAATTGTATTATCACTGAGTTTTAAGGGAAAAAAAAAAAAACAAAAAACCTTGAGTTGCCATAATATAAACTTGGTATTTGGATTATATAGTATTATTGTATTGATTTCTTACCATTTTAACATTCTGTGGTGAGAATTTAATGGATAAATTGTAATTAATATTTCAGATCAGTAAGTTTGATGATCTAATGGTTATCTATTGTTTTGCCTTGTATTTTCCACTGTAGGAATCATCTCATTTATCTGGACTTCCTGAGTATGTGAAAATAGTTGAAGTTGGACCTAGGGATGGGTTGCAGAATGAAAAGGTAAATTGATATCAATTTTACACAGTTTATTTTAACTGTTAAATGTTAATATTAAGACTAAAGACTTACATGGATTTCATATACTACACTATTTGTTCTCAATTTCTAGTTGAATTTATAAATCTTAACTAGTATTTGCTTTATTAGGAAGTCATTTTCTATTTATGCTTCAGTAGACTCTACAAATTAGTTATAAAATAACTTTTAATTTTTTCATAGGTTATAGTTCCTACAGATATAAAAATTGAATTTATCAATCAACTTTCCCAAACTGGATTGTCCGTAATAGAAGTGACCAGCTTTGTGTCTTCCAAATGGGTACCCCAGGTATGAATATCCATGATTCCTTATCTAGATCCTTAATTTACCTTTGTGAAGATTTAGAAAACAGTGTGATATATGTACATTGTGATAGAATTACTCATTTGCTATGTTTTTTGCAAAATTTTAGTCCGTGTATCAAGATAAGATGAAATCGATGAAATATATCAATTAAGTCCTGAAAAGTTACTGAGAACTCCATCTTAACCCTACCCGAGTATATAGTCCCATAATGAGCAAAGGATAAGGCTTATAAGTATTTCTGACATTTTCTCATCATTGTTAAGTTGGTTTCTCTGCAGTTCTGCCTTCAGTAATTTTGTCTGCCTGTGCTCTTTTTGCCTATTCGTCCAATATTAATAGTCACTTCTAAGACGATGACAAATCTGTGTTTCTAGTCTTCCCCTCTCTGATAAGCTTCAGCTATATATACAATCATCCCCTCAAATCATACTTGTTATTGTCTATCCTACTTTTTGCAAATAGCTCAACCTTTCCATTTAGAATCTTTGACTTGTATACTCAATGAGTTGTCTGCTTTGTCTAGTCTGTTACTGACTTATAAAAATTCTAATTCCTCATTAGCATATACCTATGCCTTCTTTTCAATTTCATTGATACATTAGTAATCCATATCCTTTTTGACTAATTATTGTGATAGTCCCTTAAATGATATCCATAAGCACTGACTGCTTCTCTTTTTCTTTTTTCTTATATATTTTCCCATTGATTCTAAACTAATCTCCCAGCAATATCAGTCTTCTAGAACTCCTAAGTTCTTTAGAGGCTCCCTTCTCACCATTGAAAACATCTGGGAACTTTGGCCTGGTATTCACGGCTTTGTATACCTGATATTTTTTCCTTTTCCTGTCTTAACTACATTTTCCTACTTCATATTACTGAAGCCCTGCCAAGCAAATTGCTTTTTGTTTTCTATTTACATGTCCTGTCTGTTTTGCTCTGTAGCACTTTATCAATACTTATGTACATGTCAGTCTCTGCATTGCTCTGAAGTTATCACACAATGATGTGAAAAGGCTTAGACCATTAAAACTTGTTAATTGCAAGTCATTGGAAGCAACAGAAATCACAATATGATTAATAGTAATACGTCACTTTCAAAGTCAGTTTTCAAATATCAGTTACATTTATTAATCCTCAATAGAACATAATTTTTCTTCATCCCAATTGTCACTGTTTATAATAATATTTTTTGTAAATATTTTCAACAATCTGCTTTCTGGATTCTAAACCTTGTGGAGGTAGTGACCGCATCTCTGTTGTTATATGACCCCAGTGCCTGGTGCCTAGTGAGTGGTTGATCAGTAAATTATTGTGAAATGAATAATGAATCAATCAGCATGAAAAAAAAATAACACATTACTTTCATTTCTTTGGTTGGGACAAATGACTTTCACTTTTGGTCACATATTTGGCCCTGCATAATAAAGGTCGCAAATATTTTCCTTAGAAAGACACAAATAGCTTGATAAGACTCAACATGTTTTCTTTATATTTTCATTTTATAAAATGATAACTATTATTATTTCACTTACTGTTACTAATTCTAAGAGAACTTAAAACCTTTTTATCATCTTTTAAGTCTTTGTGAAATTGCTTCTACAGTTGATTCAGCCAGTGCTCATTTCACATATTTGATTATGGTTTGAGAGACACTGGGTAGTCAGGTATAACTTTAGGGTCAAGAGAAAGAACAGTTTATGGTAATAGTAATTGATGACCAATTGAAGTTATACTTTAAACATGATGTTTTACCAGTCCTCTTCAAGATACTTTTATTTCCCAATAGTTTTATAAAAGTACCCACAAAATATTCTTCTTTACTACTATGCTATGGTCAGACTTCTTATTACATAGTAATTTATAGATTATTTTTTCAGAGGACACACTCAGTGACATTTAGAAAGAGAAGGAAAGAACTCCTTCTAGAGGGCCCGGCTTCTTGCAAAATGGTGCAAGATGTAACAGCTGTTATTTGTGAAAAGGTGGACAAAACCGAAGGGAAGGCAGTCCCTTTGTGAGCAGTATTTAGAAAATGCCTTCTGGCCTCACATTAAATAGATACATGTGATGGGATCATAAAATAATATGATTTATCCTGGGCTTGGTCCTGTGGTGAATTTGGGACTTAACCTACTGAGATTTAATGAACTCTTCCTAGGCTCAAAATATTATGGAATAAATGACATAATTCCCCACATAGCTCTTGAGCACAGCTGTGGTGAGGTATAAGTACCTCTGGTACTGTGTTCCTGTCTACATTCCACCTGCAGCTTGAGAAAGTGACTTAACTCCTTTGAACCTTGGAAATCCAGCAGCAATAGTGTTCAGGACAGAAAGGCCTGTGACTAGGTTCCTGTGTGTGACGGCCCGGAGTCCAGACCTCCTGGGTCCCAACCGGTGTTCACTAAAGAACGCCTGACTGATGGATGGACTGATTGACTTAGCCTGGGCTCCATAGACTTTAACTGCCTTCTCTTCAGTAAACAGCCTTTGTCTTAAAGATTAAGATATGTATTTAGTTTAAATATTTGATTGGCCCAATCTGAACAATTATATTAATCTTTCAAATACAAAAGAATATGTTCTATGTTTCACTTTTAATACTCATATGGTTACCTATATTGTGAACCCCCAATCCCCCAAAAGAGTGTTTTATTAAATAATCACTTTTAATAAAATAACAGTGTGTCTGAATCAAAAGCTGTATAAGATTCATATTCTAAAATTACACTGGTCATTTACTATTGGGTTGGCCAAAAAGTCCATTACAATTTTCCCGTACAGTGGCACTGGTAGTGCTTAGTTGCCTTTAACTCCATTCAAAATAGTTTTGTTAAGACTGCATTGTGACAGCTCTGTATCAACATGCATTTAATTTTTGTGCAGCCATTTTAATATAAAAGGTAGAAGAAAGTACTCAACATTTTCAGCATATTATGCTTTATTATTTCACAAAATAAAAACACAACTGAAGTGCCAAAAGACTTGTACAGTGTATGGAGAAGGTGCTGTGACTGATTGAACATGTCCAAGTATTTTTGGGGACGTTCCTTGGTACTATTGACATTTTGACCAAGTAATTCTTTGCTGTGGGGCTATCTTATGTAGCAGCACCCTGGCCTCTACCCTCTAGTAGCCAATAGCAGGAGATAGCTGACATACTCAGAATATCGAAATCAATAAAATTATTGGTGAAAATGAAAAATGTATTTTTTATTTTAGGGAAAAAATGTAACAGACTTTTTGGCCAATCGAATACATAATATATCAAGTATTTGTCACAGGGCAATATTTAGAATATTCCATTTTTGCAACTTTCTTGTTCATAGTTGTATTTATGATTTAGAAAACACTGAGGTTGCCTGAGCAAAACACTTTTTATTGTTGTAGCTGCAGGTTAGCTCATTACGTAACTGCTGATTTTGTTGGTTTTATGCTAACAATAAAAAGGCCTAGAGTCAGAAGAACTATTTCACGTTAATTTCTCTTTCGAAATGTTGTATGATTCTCTTCCAATTCTGAAGAAACTCTTATGACATCAGCCTCATCTAAATTAAAATAATGTCTGAGATCTGTGGCAGAACAATAAACAAAAGCTTATTGTAATTGCCTGAAGTAACTTCTACTCTTAAAGAGCTAGTGTGGTCACAGTTGGTATTCTGTTAATTTTCTGCATCTTCAAATTCTTTCTGTCTAACCTAGGTCATGAGAATAGTTTTCTAGTTTATGTTTAGATGGCTGCTTGTTCACTTACTTCTTCTAGTGTTTTAAAACTTTTTTTATAGTTTCCCTCCTACTGTTTTGTTTGGCAGTGGGTTTCTAACTAAATCAGCTGAAGAAAATTTCCGTGGTAGCAGGGTGCCATGTAAAACAGGATCCCACACCTATAATCTCAATGGCCAGAGATGATAAAATACCTGCCATTAAAAAAATGTTATTTACAACTTACCTGGAAAAAGGTTTCCTTAGAGCAACTTACAAGAACATTTAAAATGAATCCAGATAGCTCCCCACTTCAATAGAACAAATAACAATAACAGCAGAAAGAAAACATGTTTATATAAATAGGTTTACTGCAACTTAGGAATGTGGCTCTTAGTAGTAAGACTTTTAAATCTTTATAAATACAATAATTTAAAAAGTGGACCAGAGTTTTACATGCATCCTTAATTTAGTCATTTGGCTTTAAGCATTTCCATTCACATGAGTGATTAAAGTAAACATCATTTATTTTAAAATAAGGAGACAGTGCTTTCCAGACAAAGTAAAGCTAAAGGAGTTCATCACCATCAAGCCATTATTACAGGAAATGTCAAAGAGACTTATTTAAGAAAAAGATCAAAATCATGAACATTAAAAAGACAACAAATACAACTATCAACAACTGAATCTAAAAATAAAAAACAAACCAAGCAAGCAACCACAACAGGAACAGAATCCTAGATGTGGAGATCATGTGGCAGGTTATCAGTGGGGAAGGGAGAGAATGGGGAAATGATGCAGAGATTAAGAGGCATAATTGATAGGAACAAGATAGACAGGGGGAGTTAAGAATAGCATAGGAAATGGGAGAAGGCAAAGAATTTACATTCAGAAACCATGGACATGAACTAAGAAGGGGATGAGGGAGATTGCTGGAGGGAAGGGAAACATCTGGCAATGTGGGACAAAGGGGGAAAATTGGGACAATGTAATAGCGTAATCAGTAAAATATACTTAAATAAGAATACATTAAGTATTCACAACACAGTATGTTTGTATCATATGCAAAGTTTCAGTTATAAATATTTACTCCCTGTTTAATTAATTTTTAACTATTGGAATAGATGCATCACAAACCTGATATTGTCATCATGGGCTAGAAATAGATTTTCTCTGTAAAAGTAAAAACAAATATACATAAAAGACTGTAACAATTATTTACACATCAGTCTGACGCTTTAAAATATGGCCCAAGTACAATATAAGCAAGAAGGGATGTGTAAACTTTCCCCTACTTTCCTTTTACTGTGTGTTACAATTAATTCTTTATTGGTAATGAAAACACATTTACTGGATTGAAGTTTAAGATTCAGATTTACATTGATGAGATGCAGGAGGCTGCAACTTCTGCTACTGAATTTCCTCCTGGCTTCTATTCCTGGCTCTGCTCTTCTTGAGGGGGAAGGGTATGTGGAGAAAAAACAAGGAAGAGGTTAGTGGGGATGTTGATTTCGTGTGGGAGAGCGGAGGAAGAAGGGAGAACAGAAGGTGCTGGAGGGAGAGAGAAAATGTGCCTGCCTGCGGGTACAGACGCACACAGCCCCCAAGTCTTTTACTTAGGAGGCCCAGTTAACTGACAGGGTAGTTTTATTACCTGGGAAGGGTTCCAGGATGAGTCGCATTCCCCAGATGAGTTGGCCTCTGCCATCTCCCCAAAGAGAATCCTGGTAAAATTTACCAAAACCGCAGTTCCCATTTTATAGAGTCCCAGGATTCCTTTCTCTCAGCCAGCTTGGGGCAAGGGAGAGTGGGCTGAAAGGGGAGCAAGATGTAAGCCACACTCCCTTCAAAGGAGGTTGATTTTTGAATGCCCAGTTCTCGGTATAGTACACTTTTCTATTACACACTAAGATTGACCCTCATTTAATTAATCCCTGTCATATTTGGCACACATGCTATTTCTATAATATAATTAGATGTGTTTAATTATCACAGTATTAGAAACCAGCATTTCAAATCACCCAAACTACTTACTGGTGAAGTCGCCATTTCCTTTTTCTTTTCTCCTGAATGGATAGTTTGGGAGCACACACTAGTGCTGTTTCCTTGTCTAAAAGCTTATATTAAAGAAACTTAAGGGTGTATTCTTCTTAGCTATAGTTTCTAAATATACTAGTTGTGTTTCATTTTTCAGCTTACTTGAGCACATGTCACAGAATGATTGCTGTGTTCAATATTTGGTGTCAGAGGAAAGACAAAGACACCAAGTTCTTTAGTCAGTGACCTTAGATGGTTATTGAAGGTTAAATGGAGATAATATTGTTCAATGAGTGCTGTATCCACATAGATAAAAAATGTATTAGCTCCTCAGAATATAGAAAATAAGTATACCATATTTTCCACTTCTTTTGTTCCTGGCATTTAATGGAATGAACCATAGACTCTAGATTGCTTCTATAAATCTCATGTTTTTTTTTTTTTTTTATTGACTGTGTATTTTATGGAGCATAGTCTAGCTAAATGTTTGCATGTACACGTTTATTTAAATAGGTAGTTATCACGTATTCTTGAAAGTAGTAAAATTAATGCTAGTTCAGTTGATTGTACAACACATAATTTAAAAAGTTAGTAGGTTTTTAAAAAAGATTTATTTATTATTTGTAGAGGGAGGGTAAGGGAGAGAGGCAGAGAGGGAGAGAGACATCCATGTATGGTTGTCTTTCACCTGCCTCGAGCTACAGACCTGGCTTGAGACCTGGCTTGCAACCTGGTTATGTGCTCTGGGTGGGAATCGAACCAGTGACATTTGTGTTTGCAGGCCGGTGCCCTATCCACTGAGCCACCAGCCAGGGCTCAAAAGTTAGTAGCTTAATAACACCTGTTTGTGCTTATGGTTTCTGTGGATCAAGAATTGAGGAAAGGCTCCAATGGGTACCCCTGGCTAGATGCTTCTCAGAGAAGGTGGTCAGCAGAGCTGGAGCAGCAGAGGCTAGGAATCATGGGAACCGGAGGGCTGCCAGGCACCTCTCTTACCTCATGTGTTCTCAGAGCCTCTTCATGGGATCTCTCTGTATGGGCTACATGTGGACTTCCTCAAAGTGTGCCAGCTTTGACAAAAAAAAAAAAAAAACACCACCAACAACAAAAACATGGTTCATAACTGCAAAGATTAGTATTGCAAGAGTCAGGGAAAAGTGGGATGCCTGTTATAATGAAGCCTTGTAAATTCTATAGCATTATTATTTTGTAATTATTGGTTAAGCCAGTTTCAAAGGGACAAGCACCACCTCTTGATTGGGGTGGCATTTTAGAGGTACATGTAAGGGGAATATTATTGGAGCCATTTTTTATAATCTGTGATACTTATATTTTTTAAAATGCTCCAATTCCAAGATTAGACCTCCAGAAATGACAAGTAGCAATTAAGATTTTTGTTGCTCTTTGTTAGCACAAAACACCATTATTTTAAGCTGTTATATTAAAATGTTCCGATAAATGAAAATGAAAATGATCATATTTAATCTAGTTATATGCATTTTCTTACTAACAAAGAATGAATACAGTTGAGAAAAAAACAGGTTCTGTATTCTGAAAACCCCAAATTCAAAGAAAGAAAGAAAGAAAGAAAGAAAGGAAGAAAATATTTTAGTACTGTCAGGGCTGCTCATTCTTACCTCACTCATCACTCCGTTCATAAAGTTGTTTTGCCTTAAATGGGATTCAGGTTGGTATTCGAGGAAGAGGTGTGTTACCTAGGTAACTTGAGAGATGAGGGGGAAAAGACCCCCTTTGGGTTGTTGCCTTCCCCTCCTCTGATCAGGGCAGAAATGGGGTAGAAGCAGGTGAAACAACCATAGGCAGTTGCTTTCATAACCGTTTCTTCTCTGGAATAAAGCCAGCCTTTCCCTGAATACCCAAATTAGAGAGGAGGTTGCAGGAGGTGGGAATTACCTCCCACCAGAATATGGGGCGGAAAGAAGGAAGAAAAAGCCAGAAAGCAGGTGACAGAGCTTGCAGTTTACCCTCCACACCCCCAACTGATGCCACCCACTCCAAACAGGGTGAGCACCCCCTGCCGCAGGAATACCGCCTTCAGTAGTGTTACTTCTCTGTGCCCTGAAGCTGGGTCTTCCAGGTCTAGTTGGGCTCAGCAGAGTCCCAGCTTCTGGACCAACACCTTTTCAGAGAGTCTATTGTAACCTATTTGGCAGGGCTGGCATGTACACACAGTTCAGTTCAATGTGTTAAATTATTTAGGTAATGACCTACTTACTTGGAAAGAATAAAGAGCAGGAAGACTTCTCTTTCCTCAGAGCAAATGTCAATGTACTCCAGAAATGAAAAGTAGCAGTTGGATTTTTTTTGCTTTTTTGTTAGCTGTAAAACAGCCTCTAATTATTTTAAGTTGCTACATTAAAATGTTGCTCTAAATTTGCAGTCAGTTTTACCCCTCTTAAATGAAAATAATCACGTGTATTCTGAATAGTATACCAGTCAGTTTACAATGTGGTGATGTATTTGATTTATATCCTACACTAGTATTGGTTACATAATAGTGAATATCCCTTGTTGTAGCTTTACAGGTGATGATAAATTCCTGCATTCCTCTAATCAGTGGTTGGGGGTTTGCTTAACTGTTTGTTTTTAAGCATGATTAACCTGCAGGCCTTATGTTTAAGTTGCTTCAGTGTACCCATCATTGCCATAATCCCTTAGAGCAAGCAAATTGCCTAAAGCAGTGGTTTTCAACATTTTTTATCTCATGGCACACATGACCTAATCACTAAAATTCTGTGGCACAATAAGAAATACATATTTTGCTCTTACAAAATAAATGGGTATAATTTTGATTCATTCAGTTTGGACTGTTATTATTGTGTTGGCTGTTGTTATTTTTTATTTTGACAAAATAAAAGGGAAAAGAGGTTAATATCCCTGACTAAATAGGTGTAGGTACTGCATGTTTTAAAAATTCCTGCGGCACACTGGCTGAAAATTACAGGTCTAAAGTATATTCACGAATTCTTAAAACACCTTTATCTCTCATGAAAAAGAACATGGAAATATGATAGTTTCTTTTTTTATAAGAATAGTGGGCACTACTTTTTATCATTTTGAGCTTAAGGTTATTCTTCATAATGAAATTGGAAAAAAAAATGGGTTCCTAACATGGTATATATTACCCAGCATCCTGTAATATGCAGCTAAGATGTAGTTTCATTAGTCTGCAAAGCAAAGCAAAGAAAAACATAAATAAGAGCAATAATACCAGCAGTCTTACTGGTTAAATTAAAAATATTTTCATGCTGAAGGTAAAATTCAATATATTTCGGCCTTTTCCCCCTATCAAGTCAAAAATTCTTAAATATACTCAGGTTAATAGCTTTTCTAATTACTTAATTTGATCAACATTTTGATGAACAGATTGGGGGTTTTGGTTTTAGGTTCATAAGTGGAACCATAAAAATATTAAAGTAAAACACTTTACCTCACTTTTTATGCAATTATATTGTTTATCATTTATCAAATTTTCTATGAGTTTTCCCATGAAAGAAATAAGCCTTTAAATCCATTTGATCATGTTAAAATTTCCTTTTTGGATCTGATTAAAATTATCCTAATATTTGGTTTTATAGAACTATCAGTATGCATCAACAGCTAAAAGGTCTGTCCCTAATATAATTACAAAAAAGCTGAATAGAGGTACACTTTGGCACAGAGGGGCTTGAATCTAACTCTTTAATGCTCTTTTCTGCATTACTCTGATCAGTTTGTTGATAAACATTGTCAATCTTATTTTAGTGTAAACTCATTCCATTGATATGACTCCTGACTAAACCTCTTAAGTGCAATTCACTTTAAGAAAAGCAGAGTAGGCCTGTGGACTAGACTTGAAGGAACTAAAGTACTTCCAATATCCTATAGTTATGCCTCTCTCACATGGAGAATTACAGTCATTAGTGAAAACTAGGTTTAAAAGTTAGAGGTAAGATATTAAATGTGAATAGGTTTTAAGTATGTGTTCAAGTAGCACTTGTTTTCAAAAGCTACACTGAGCATTGAAAATGAAAATATCATACCAAATAAATTTAAATAGAGTATGATTTTAAATGATATTTTTATGTTTATAAAGAATTGTATTTTAGGTTAATATTTTAAAATAAAATAATTTTTATTTTATCTGATACTTAGATACACACACACTGATCTGAAATTGCCCGGTTAAATTGTTGGAAAGTTCTCTAGGAGATGCATAATAAACACAGAGAATTAGATAAATCTGAATGCTAAACTCACCTTATAGTTCAAAAATCACATTAAACAATAGTTAAGATTTATATTTCAGAAGTTAAACCTTCATGAGACATATATGTTAATATTTCACTTACTCCATATTTGATTTAAAAAGATATAAATTTATATTTTTGTCAGTAAATACAGTGTTTACTGACAGTATACCTATAAGTAGAAAGCATACTTTAAAAAGCATATATTTTATAATACTTGAAAAATTTTATCCACATTCATTTTGTTTGCTTATTCAATGGATAGAATTAAAGGATAATTGGAATTATAACTTTAGAATATTTTATAACATATATGAATTTTGGATGTTTGTTCATTATTAATATATAGAAAAATGCTTTCATTTTATAAATGTCTTAGACAACTTCAAATTTGTAATTGCAAAAGTGTATAGGTTGTAGCTTTGTCCTGTTTGTTCACATTCATATTTGCCTTTTAAAATACATAATTAAGTACTCTTTGAAATGTCAACCTTTTTGAAGCACATTTATGCTGATAACGTTAGAAAATAATACTACTTACTCCGGACCTTGTGTTGCCCTGATGGTGAGACTCACTAATAAATTGTAATGTTGTTCTCAAAGCTGATGTATTTTATATTGAATTTAGCTAATAGTACATAGTAAAAAATGTATTTCTAAGTAACCCCAAAATAATTAGTTTCTCCAAGTCCTCCAAGTTGCAGGTTTCCTGTGCTTTTAGTGACGATTCTATTTGTTGTTCAGATATACAACAAAAGCTGTTTTCTGATGGCGTAGAAAATCTGAAACCTCACTCATTGGTCATAAGATTTGGCAAAGGTGTTTATCTCTCCCTGGGCCTTGGTTTGTTCCATTGATTTATTCACCCAACTCTTGCTTTTACTGTGTCTCTTTAAAAAAAAATGCATTAAGTTCTTTGTTGGACTCTAAAATTGAATAACATGTAGTTGCTAACAATAACCATAATATCACAAAATAAGGTAATTATAAAGTTAAAATAGATAAGGAAATTAAATCACTGAACAATTAAAACTCATAATAGGCTTTTTAAATGAAGTGAATATGATTTAAATGAGTTACAATAAAATTGAACCTAGTGACCAGAATACATTAAGCAGTTTGTCACTGCCCACTCTGTCCAACCTTTGCAAGTTCTGCCTTCATATCATTTCTTGGCCTTTCAACAAAGGTTAGGTGTAAAGTTCTGCCTTCTTACTATTTACCAAAACAGCATCTCCAGATCCATGTAATGGCCAAATTATATATCATTGTATTTTGATAATACAAGCTATTATAGCGATGGCATTGTGTGTCATGGGAATAAGACTTTCCTTGATATGCTCCTTTCTCAGTGCCCATGTTTTCTTGGCAGTAAGAAGATGATCTCCCTCAAACAACCCAAGCTAACCCTCCACCCCCATCAGTGCAGCTATTTACTGTGAATCTAGGTGGCTAACAGCAGGAAGTGTAAATTTTGAAGGGAAACCCCATTTAAAGTCAGTCTAGAATGAGTACAGTTATATGCAGTGTTTTAGTAACTACGGCTTCCAGGCATGGGCAATAACAATGTCAACAGTGGTATTATCAAACACAAAGGCATGATATATTAGAAGCAACACAGTTGAATGGAAAGAAAATTATTCTGGGAGCTTTGAGACTTCTTGCCCCTACTTCAGAGTGATGTTGGGAACATGATTGTTTTGACATGGGAAGACCAGAAGGGTGGTCACAAATGGCACTGACCTGAACAAAGAATAACTAATGCATATTTGTTCTGTTTATCTTAGGAAACTGGGAAATGTTATTGAGTAAAATGACGTTGGTTTCTCTGTCTTCTACAGCTCTCCTACTTTAAAGCTCATGAATCCTTTGGGTAGATCGTGTTGATTTTATAATTTAAAAATGAGTATTTGTGGACATGCTTATATTATAATTAAAATGTCATTTGTGGACATGATTATATTACAATTAAAATGTCTGCATTCACAGTGAAAAAAGTAGACCTCATACGCTACTTGCTTCGGTCACTCTTGAGAAGGTTCAGTAGAGGGCAGTCCAAAAGTCCTTAGAACACAAAAGTAAGGTGGAATAAGGAAGTGCTACAGGAAATTATACACCAGACTAAATTAGTTTTAAGGCTTCTGGACTTAAGAAATTTTCTGAGTATGGTGTCAGACCATTTTAGCAGTGGCAGCCAAGACAGGGTATTGGGTAGGAAAAAAAAAAAAACTCAATGTTCAATTTTCCAGAGATTTCCTGTGTTTATTATTGTAAGACTGTGATTTATTAAAACTGTCTTACTTCCTCAAGCAGACCAAGATTTCCTCTGTGCTGCGGAGGCTAAGATATATGGGGTTTGTGCAAAGAGTCTGTGAATGAGACAGGGTTACAGTACCCAGGCTGCAGTGGTATTCATAGCTGGGTAGAGCATTTTCACTGTGGGTTGTCAGGAAGAGCTCTAGTCTCATTTTTTCTCATTATTGCATTTATGAATGTGTTACCTCTAAAAGAGGTTACTGCTCAAATGGAGTTTTGAGTTATAGGGTCTGAAACCACATTATTTACATTTTAAAGTAATCGATGGCATATGTTAAAGACATTGTACATTCTGTATCCGTCTTCCCTGCTGTACTCCTGCCTGCAGAAGGTAATGCCATCAGTTAGGTCGCATCTGGCCAGTGGAGACTGTAGGCACGTTCTGACATTTCCCTATTATTTGGAAAATATATGAATGTTGTCCTGGGTGATTGTGGTGAGCAAACAAAAACAATCATTTAAAGATACTTTTAAAAATTATTCATCAAACAATATTAGTGATCAGGAAAATGGGGGTTTCTGGGTCCACAAATTTAAATCTATTTCTTAGAAAAAATTCAAATGGTTTATTAAGCAGTAAACTTATAAAAATATACAGTTGATTCTTAAATAACATTATGGATACCAAACACCCAGGAAGTTGAAAATTCACATATAACTTTTGACTACCCAAAAAATTGACATCTAATAACCTGGTGAGCTGGAAACATTACAGATAATGTAGATAGTTGATTAATATGTATTTGGTATGTTTTATATTTTATTTACTGTATTATATGATAATGTAAGTTAGAGACAAGTGTTATTTTAAAAATCATACTGAAAAGAAACTAGATTTACAATATTTGTAAAAAAATAATCTTTGTATAATTGGACCTGCACAATTCAAACCCATGTTGTTCAAGGGACAACTGTACTGAGAAATATTATGGAAATACCGAGAAGAAGACATGCCAAACTGACCTTACTTATTTTTTTACAGTATTTTTGGAGCGATATGAGGAAGGAATATTATAGACATCATGAATCTATATCTCTGAAAGATCCTTAATTATCTTGATGATATTGCTAAGAGCAAGGTGGGAAATTTCCTCCTGGCTGGTATTTTTCAAACATTTATTTATTTTATCCATAGATCTTTTTTCCCAGCCTGGATAAAACTTTATTTAGAACCTTGATATATGATTTATATAGGAAAATTACCATAAAATATTTGTATAGATTCCTCCCAAGGCCTTGGGAGACACCCTAGCATTATGCTTACACAGGCATGTTTTAGTAAAATTAACAAAAGTTAGATATCTTTATGTTGTTTTTCATAAAGAGACTCTTATCCAATTTGCAGTCATTTCAGTCACACAAAACCTGGGTTCACTTCTGCATAAAAATAAAATGAGGCTTCCTTATGAAGTAGGGATGGAGGACTTGAATGTACTGGTTGACATCCTTAGCCAATTTCGTAACTGAGGTAGCCTCGTAACTGAATCCACTTTGATACCCAGTCTGGTTGATGTCTAGCATTTCTTGAGAAGTTGGGTGATTACAGATTCCTGTGTCCTATGGTGGAACAGAATCAGGATCTACTTACATGGGTTTAAGAAATCTGTATTTAAAAAGAATACCTCAAATTGTTTTGATGGTGAATACAGGTTGGAAGATACTGGGTTAGATGAAAAAAAACCTGCATCCCCCAAAACTGTTCAGCTTGAGGGTGGGATCTCTAGGAGCCCTTCCCTTGAATGTGTGATGCATAGACTCTTCAGCAGTGACCAAGATGAAGATACAGAGACTAGATAGAAGATATAAGGGACATGTTTTTCAAGGAGGTATGAGGGAATGTGCTTTATAGTCAGATAGACTTGGGTCCCGCCTCAGGGCTCCCAGTCGCAAGCTGGGTAATTTTCCTCACCCTTCATATTTCTGCCTAGTTCTTATACAGAAACTGTCCCTTTCTTGGGTTGTTAAAAATGTTTAAAGTGATAATGTACAAAGAGTACTCAATACATATGGATTTAACATTAAATAGGCATAAAGTAAATGTTTTTATCATCATCACTATCATTACCAACAATAAAATGTAAGAATTAATGGACAAAAAGAATCATGATTCAAAGTAAAACATTTGAGTGCAAAATAAACTCAAACTAGAATGAAGGGCAAAGAAAAGAAACTTCAATTCAGTTCAACAACTGTTTATTAAATTTCCCTTTTATGCAAATCTTTAAGGAGCTAATATTTTGTCAGAGAGAGACACAACAATCAATAAGCTGTACAATATTTGATAAGAGCAATGATAGAAGTAACTTAATTTTACCACTTATTCAGTGATTTGAAAGTGTTGTCAAGTTTAGTTTGTTGCCTCTGTCAAGGTACTTCATCATAAAACTTTTGAATTTAGGCCGTAATTTTTCAACCCCTTTCATCTCATGGCACATATAAACTATTCACTAAAATTCTTCAGCGCACCAATATATATGTATATACATACGCACACACACATTTTTTTTGCCAATGTGGCAAAAATATAGGTATAATTTTGATTCATTCACACTGGATGGCTATTGTCAGGTTGACTGTTTTCATTATTTGACAGTCTAAGGGGAAAGAGGTTGGTGCCTCTGACTAAATATTCAGGTGCTGCATGTTTTAAAATTCTTGCAACACACTGGTAGAAAACCCCTGAACTAAGGAATATGCAATTTTCCAAGGAACAAGTATTAGGGATATAGCTCTTTCTTTTCAAGGATTATGTCTTTGGGGTACGAGGTATAGTGCGGTTCCTCAGGCCATTCAGTTTTGACAGTAGTTGGCCAGCGCTAGTGCCTCCTCACCTCAAATGAAGCCACTGCTGTGCCAGGCCTCTTTCTGGCCAAGATCCAGTGATCACTGGGGGACTGTGGCCAACCTCTTGGAGGGTCCTGCAGGCATTAGCTTGGAGGGCCCTCATTAGGAAAAAGAACATATAAGGTCAAATACAAAATTAGGTAGGAAAATTAATACTAATTTTAGTGAGAAACAACTCATGGAATTATAAAATTAAAAACTAATTTTCAGTTACAGTTGACATACAGTTTTATATTAGTTTCAGATGTACATATAACTTACCAAGTGGTCTCCCAGTAAGTCTAGTACCCATATATAGTTATTATATTATTGGCTATATTCCCTATGCTGTACTTTACATCCCCTTGACTGTTTTTATAACTGGCAATTTATACATCTTAATTCCTTCCCGCTTTTCATCCATTCCCCCAAACACTCTTTATATCTGGTAACTGTCAGAATGTCCTGTGTTTACTTTGGTTTTGTTTATTTATTTATTATTTTTATATTCCACATATAAAAATATGTGAGGTTATATTTCTCTGTTTGACTTATTTCACTTAGCATGACACCTTCTGGGTCTATACATGTCACAAATGGCAAGATTTTATTTTTTTATGGTGGAATAATATTTCACACACACACACACACACACACACATATATATATATATATATATATATATCTCACATGTTTATCTGTTCATCAGAACTTCCCATCAATTCTACTCCTTGATATTTATCTTAAAAAATCAAAATCACTAATTTGAAAAGCCATATGCACCCCTCTGTTCATTATATACAACATTATCTATACTAGTTACAATATAGAAATTAAATTTTTTTAAATTAAACAGATATATCAAAATTAAGAAAAAGCACACTAACAATTGAATTATATAATACTATTTATTGTGGTAAGAAAACTTAACATGGGATCTACCCTCAACAAATTTTTTGTTTTAATTTTATTTTTGTTGTATTACATCCATCCCCTTTTTGCTCCCCTCTGTCCCCTTCCCCACCCACCCATTCCCCCCAAAGTCAATCCCACCTGTTGTCCATGTCCATGGTTCCTTTATACTAGGTTATTGTCTAAGCTGCTCCCCTTTCTGACCTCTGCCTCCCCCCTCCCACCCCCCCCAACCCCTTTCCCCCTGACCACTGAAGACCTATTCCTTGTATTCATATACTTGGTTCTGTTTTGCTTGTTGTTAGTTTTGCTCATTATTGTCCCGTAATGGGTGAGATCATATGATATTTGTCCTTCACTGACTGGCTTATTTCACTAAGCATAATACTCTCCAGTTCCATCCATGTTGTTGCAAAGGGTACAAGTTCCTTCTTTCTTTC